>JAQIXU010002839.1:0-10713 GCA_034701245.1 Strigamia transsilvanica
GTTAAACAAATGATGGCTCTTTTGATCACTTTATTGGGTGAGTTGTTGCTCAAGCATGCTTTCTCTTCTCTTCTCTTAATATAAATCGTCTGTAGTTCCATTAAGGCTTATTAGCAATTCCACTTTAAACAATTGACTAAGTTGTCAGCTACTGGCTGCAAATTTATCGTGGTTTTCGTGTTAGTGGCGAAATGAAAAGAAAGAAATCAAACTCATCAGCATAGTATTGAAGTCAAGCATATCTTCAAAAGAAAATTAATTGGAAATTTTTTTTGTATGAAGAATGGGGGGTTTAGAATGGGGTCCCCACGTACCATTCTTTAAAAGCACTGCACAGAAACTTGGCTTTTGTAGGTTTTGCTGCGCATGACAGGGTTCTCGAGTTGTACGATAACGAAAATGGCAGATAGGTGCGATTGGAGATGACAACTTTAGCAAGTTCCATTTTTGGAGTAAAATGTTGCAGTTGTGTGGAAATGAATCAAATGTCAGGGCGTGAGTTTTGGAAACATTTTAGGCTCAGTTTCAAAGCTTGTTGTGATAGGGCGCTCGAGCAACATGAGTACGAAAAGTGCAGATTCAATAGCGGAAAATGTTTTTGTTAAGCTTTGTCGATGCAAAATGACATTTTGGCCAAAACCGTTTGAGATGCTGCGCGCCAAACCCTGCAAGAGTTTGATAGGCGTTTATGCATTTGAAGGGTATTAGGGAACTCTATTCTAAACACGATCCCTGAGTTGCAAAGTAATAGGAAGCATTTCGGTGTGGAAATGAAGAATAACCTTCTTGGTCGAGAATGAAAAGTTTGAGATGCAGCACGGCAAAACTTACGAGACCTGTGCAGACCTGTGCAGACCTGTGCAGACGTGTGCAGACCTGTGCAGACCTGTGCTTCCTATTCACAATTTGAGCACTAGTATTTCTGCTTTTGCGTTTTTCGTGACCTAGTTTGTTCTACGTATTGAGTATTGCGAATGAATACGGCCCGAACCGGATGAAGAGAATGAGAGTCGATGCTTTTGCCCGCAATATTTGTGTATTACAACGTAAACAACACACAGGCTGAGGGTTGGGTGACATGTTTTCGAGCACATCGCACATGTCACGTAATATCATCGTAATATCATCGCAATATCTTCAGTCGGAGATGTGCAGTGACACTTTCCGGATTTCTGTTTGAGTCTCATTTCCAGGTACTGTAGGTCAATGGCCAATGCCCAATGGTGAAGCTCTCGACTGGCAATCGGGGGATCCGGGTTCAACTCCCAACCCAGGCTCCTCAGAGTCCGATAAAGATACAATAAATAAATAAATAAATAAATATTTTTACTTTTGGGATTTCCCGAGCATTTCATTTTTGATCACTTGGATTCGAAATGTCAAGTATTATCAAAGATCGGTATTTGCGTGAACACTGATTGGTGAAAACATGCGGATGCCGATGCCGATGGGGTAACATCCGGTGACATCTAGTGCCATCTAGTGACATGTAGTGACCCCGGAGATGTGATCCATGTCAAAAAGTGGTCACAGTGAATTAGGCTTGCAGTTGCGGTGTTGGATTATGTTGCTCTGTGGGAATCAGGGAAATAATGAAATGATCTGGGACCTCCATTTTTTCGATATCACGATCGATTAGGGGTCGAGTTCAAATTGAAAATGGACCGAAGACGGGAAAGTAAACGAACTTTGGAATGAAAACACAAGTGCGGACAATTTCGTATTCAGTGAGCGCGCTTCGTTTTATCTTAAGTGCATGTCGAAAGAGATTGTATCATTGGTTTAAAGACAAATATCCTTTCGTTTTCGAACGAAACGAAGGAAAGGGGACGATCTAGTTGAGTGCTGATTCATCAAACATTTGAAATGCGACTACTGTTACTGTTACTGTTACTATTACTATTACTGAAGCGTAACTACAATCGAGCATCGATTGATTTCAATTACTGTTCATGCTCGTCGTTGACCTTCCGCCCATGAGCTTGATTTACACTTTGACAGAGAAAGTGAGAAGAAGCCTTCTCTTTTTCTTCTTCTTCTTCTTCTTTCTCTTCTCGCGTTTGCTGTGAAGCTAAAGTGCACTCTTGCTGGACTTGAATGGCTGATGGCTGTAGCGGAACCAATAAGGCCGAGGAAGGGGCTTGGCGCCAAACCGTTGAGCCAGAAAACTCACCCATCCGCCCACCATCTCATCGGGCAAACTCACTCTCTCCCTCATCTTGCTTTCTTGAATTTCCTACCAAGACCACCTGTGCACATCAAAGTGGTCATTTGATTTTGGTTCAACCAAAAGCGGAAAAAAATGGGACGAGGGGTAACGAGACTTTTTCTCATGGGGTACGTGAGTAATGGGTTGGAATTTTCACTTTTTCGATCGCTTGGGACTGTTAAAAGGAAGGAAGGGCAGCGCAGGTCAGTTAATACACTGTGGCTGCATTCGAAAATCATCTCGACTGCTTAATTCGATCTAAACCAGTTGAAACAAATCGATACACGTTACCAATCCCAACCATACGTAAGATGCCCGTAGTCGTTCACTGGCGCACAACGTTATCGCATGTGTGATTTGAAGTTTCGTTTTGATTTAAAAAATTCTAAAATTTGCCAAAATATATTTTTTTAAATTTTACAAAATGTTTTCTGCTGTTTCATTGTATCGCAATATATAAGAAAAAAAGTTTTAATGTAAATTTTGCATTTTTTTAAAATTTTAATCGAGTTAATCATTTTTATTTTATTTCTTTCTAGGTAAGTTTTCAATTTACAACGTTTGCTTGCTTAATGATTGATGATGGGTAAGTCAGCATTTTTACACGACCTCCTTTTATTTTGAAATTAGATTAGCATTTTAACGAGATAAATATCTCAGTCGAAATAAAATTTGGAATCATAAAAGAACGTTGCAGATAGATAAATTGAAAATGAAAATTGAAGGGAGAAAGAAATTAATTTGTGTGGTTTTTATCTGAAAGTTGAAAATTTTCCCTCCCCTTTACAAAAAACATCCTGTGCCTCGAACAGATGTGTTGGATCCATAAATAGTTGGCCGAGTCCAAAACGAGTTGCCATAACAAGACCCGTGATTTTTCTGCTCCCTCGCACACTTCTCAGGTTGTTGGAAAAGCACGGGAATCGGATTCTTGAGCACGTAACATATTGTGGACACATTTCCCACTCGACTAGCTTTGAGCAAAACCAGCAATCGGGACAAAACGAGATCAAAGGTGACTCTTTCAGCAATTCGAACACACACACATGCTCCTTTAAGCACTTGCGAAACTAATAAAACAATTTCTCCACAATGGAGGATTACTTATTTCGAGACCTAACAAACTGTGCAATCGTTTTGTCTCTCGCTCTTTCTGTTTTTTCGATTTAGAGATTTCAATTTTTAATAGTGCAATTGCTCAATCACCGTTTATTTTTACATCCATTGTGCTAAAAACTGAACGAAAATAACATGCATTATTTTTTTTTATGTTTGGTCGATGTATGGAGAGGGCAAATGGTGGTGGCAATCGTTGCGCAGATTGCGCAGGCTGCGCAGGCTGCGCAGGCTAATGGATATGCATTTACAACAATCACTATTCATCTCGCATACCACTTTCAACTCTTTGGTTTAATGAAATTAAATCCAAGTCGAGTTTTTTAAAGTGAGTTTGACGATAAATTTAAGTTACTGGGCCAGTAGCAGCTTTACTGCATATTATAACAGTGTAAAGAAAATGGATAGATCAGAGTTTGTGCAGCTTGCCAATAAAAACGATGCTGTTATAGAAATGCACTCTGCAAAAAGTTGCTTAATTTTTATACAGAGGATTGAACCTGTAGACTTCTGTACTCATTGTCTGCAGTAGCCAGTATTCTGTACATATTGTCTGTAGAAATTCCGCCTTCTTCTAACTTGAGAATATTCTGCAGAAATGTTGCCTAATCCAACGTATGGTGGTAAAACAATACGGGTGGTAAAAAGTGTATGCTTACACTTTTATAGATAAGAAACGCTTATCCCTCACTTAAAAATACTAGGCGCAGTCATAAAGACTACAAGTAAATCGGCTGCCATTTTTCAAGTTAGATCAAGGCAAGCAGTTTAAACATGTTGCTTAAAATGCTGTTTAGTTTATGTGATTTTATGAATGTGCCTAGTGTTTAAAACAGTTTAAATTTGGAGATTGCAATGGCCATAAAAGTATATTTATTTGGCAATTCTCCCATGTAATCATTTTCCGTTTAGCTTATTCTGTATTAATATAGGCTACTCTGTCTCAGTTTTAAGTTCAACAGTGATTCCTGGTGGTGATAAAATGTTTAGTTTAGTTGTCTATCTGGCAATCGATTCTGACCAGAATCGATAAACTACTACTATAAGCTGAGATAGGCTAACTAATACAGCACTTCACAAATTATGAGTGACAATGACTAGACAACATGGTTCTCAATTTATTGGTGGCAGGCATATTCACAACTGTGAATATTCTGGCCAATACATATCTTACACATCAATACAATGACTTGCCAAAGCTTAAGACTAACAAAGGATAACCGAAAGGGTTAGAAGAATAATGCAAGTTAAAATATGTGATCGATGGTCGGTGGTCGCATCTAATTTGATGATCCGGGCGGTCCAGAGAGGTACGCTGGTTTTCTGCATTGCCACAAATGGTACATCAATTATCGCGAGAGAATCTATCAGAATATTTAGGGTTGAATTGAATAAAATAGGTTAGGGTTATTTGCCATTACGAATAACCGGAACGACAGATTAATTGTTTCGGTTGTTTCCTATTGCCCAACGACCAAATCTGAATACACGAATGATTAAACTACAATATAAAAAAGTTAGAGTAAATTTGTTCACACAGCACCGACTTCTTGACAGATCCCAGTTCCTTGTTCAGGTCGCCATGCCGTCAATCCTCTCGTTTTCAAGTTCCTTACCTTCACGCCGTTCACCCAGTTGTGTAAGCATGTGGAAGAGCGGAACATGGGCCTTTTCTGCTCCAAGTTATTGCCGTGTGGTTCCAGCGGATAGTCATGTATTTTGTGTTCACAGTTTGCAATGTTGATTCGGTATATTGAATCGTTAGGGCGCCCCGCTTCAACTAGTACGATGGTACAAAAGGTCACTACATATCAAACAATTGTGGAGTACGGGAAAAGTCAGGTTGTAGTAAGCTTGGCCTTTTGACTTAAGGCAGTTCGAAGTATGCTTTTTGTGATTTGCTAAGAAATGTGGTTCGTAGCAAGGTTCAACAAAAAGCCATCCTATTCCGGAAATATCGACTCTTTATACCCGCTAGAACAGTGGAGTTAGGATTCTCCAAGGAAAGTCCTATATCGGGGTTTAGTTGTGGCTCATTTGGAGTTGGGTCATTACCAAATAGAAGACTACATTCTATTCTGAGGAATGTATGACAATCTTTTAAGCTTTTTGTTATAAAATACAAACAATGGTTCATTGTAACATTTTGAGTCGATGGACTTTTTATGCCGATTCAAATGTCGCGCGTTTTGATGGCATAGTACGACCTAGTGGCGAATTTAATTACTACGGTTTTATAACGTCACACTTTCTCAACAATGTTTAAAGAGACTATAGCTGTTGGGTATTACATTTTTATATCCCAAGTGTCACACACTAATAAGGGATGAATAATTATTTTGCTACTCAAATCAAAATATTTACCACAACTGGGGTTCTTCAAATGTTAGAGGGCAGAATCTTTGGCTTTTTTGCCATTAATCCATGCTGTCTCAACACAGATTCAGTTATTTCAGTTCTCTAAACTGACAAGTACCAGTATTATGGATAATTATTTCAGATTTTTTTAGGAGGTGAATAATTTTTTTTACATTCTGTATATATCATCCTTTTACAAAAAATTGAATTCTTATGTTGAACTTTTCTTTTACTATAGTTCCTGCTCGGTGTTTTGATGCCAAATTCATGCTGTGCATCCCATTCTGCACGGATGATTTTCTAATTTCAGGGGTTGCTTTGGCAGCATTAGGCCGAATAATGCTAAAATAAAGTAAATGAATAACCACAAACTCATTCGTTAACAAAAATAATTTACACCTTAGTACCGAAATAAGTTAATGTTGCTTTATTTTTGTTGTGTGCAGCAAACTTGACAATCGCCATGTTAAATGCATGTGCAGAATGTGATTCGCAGTTTGAGTATGGCATCAAGATACCGGGCGTGGACTGTAGTAATACCACGAGTGGTATTTGGTAAGATAGCTCCAAGAGTCGGTTCGAGACCAGAAAAAGTTATCAGGGTAATTTTTTCAAACAAGCCACTAGTGTCTCCATTGGTCGAGAACCGACGAGTGATGTTATCAGCAGGAAAACACTGTAGAATAATTTAGGCAGTAATAAGATCTGCATTATTCTGCAGAACTGAGCTTTACTTTTCTATGGGATATTCAGTAGGTGTTTCGCATTAAGCATTTTCATTATTTTGCAATTTCCGTTCGTCTGCTCAAATCTTGTTTAATGAAAGAAATGAGAAGGAGAAAATGAACAACAGCTCATGTGTCAAATAGTGGCGGATTGTTTTATCCTGCTTCAATCTGCGTGCTTTGCCAAGTGATTGAGGTTTTATTTTACGATGTAATAGTCCATTTGCGTGGTTTAAATAATATAATGGCGCTGGAATTACAATGCAAAATTGCGACTCGAATTACGAGGTTTTAGGCAGGTTACGAATATTCCAATAACAATAACGGTATAAGGTATTTCACTGCTCGAAAAATTCGAAAATGTAGCTCTGCTGGAGAAAACAATGACAGCATTACTCGTTACTCATATCGGTGTGCTGCACAAACTCCGTTTCTTCGCAGCTTGGACGTGCTGTATAGCATTAACATCTCATGAAAACTAAAGTGCTATGGCAGTATAGTATTGATACATTTGTTAAGGAATTAAAAAAATGTTATATAAAACGTTATATAACCCCGATTTGGGGAGCTAATCTGTAGAAAAATTGCAGAACATACAGAAAACGACAGAAAAGTGAATAGTTGGCAGTTGCTTGCTGGTGGCATAGACCCACCACCACCATGGAGGATGAAAAGCGAGGACATCACAGGGTCTTTTATCATGATTTTTATTAAATGTGAAGCCACAAACGGTTTGGTTTGGTTTGGACGTGTTAAAGTGTCGGAAATCCACGACCACAGTGTTGTTATCTTGTACATAGAAATGGCCAGTTTAGGAAGAGGAGGGGCTAATCTCTTAGTTGCCTCTTTCTCTCTCATTTCACTCGCATAGACTGTGTTTGTCTTCGCTTTATATACCGAAGATGTACGCACCATGTTTAGAGGTGCAATTAAGAAGCGCGACAAGATGCCAAGTTGAAATTAGAGACATGATTTTATTTTTGTTTTCATCATACAACGAGCTCGTAATTCAACTCCTGGCCACAAACACGAAGCAAATTCACTGCATTCGTTTCACTAGTATTTTTTTTTATTGTCAGCAATTGTTTAAATCGTTTTCATTTATGCCGTTTTCTTTGAGCAAACTAAACGATGTCAATTGTATTTCATCGACAAATAAATGATGTTACTTATGCCTTGTTCAAATAAATTCAGTATTTTTAAAGAAAAAACCGAAAGGTGGCGCCCTAAATAGGGCCAGTTACCACCTTGACCACCAGTCCAAAATTTTACTGACCCCTTTTTACCTACTCCGACCCAAAACAGAGTTTTTGCGCGTTTGAGGACAAATCATGTGAGTTTTTTACGAGATAATAATGAGCAAATCGGATAAGAAAACGGCGTGGCAAGGAAAATAGGCCTAGCTGAAATCAATTTTCAAAAATGGAATATTTTGAAATCAGTCTTTAAGATTGAAAATTTTGCGAAGTTATGAAGCAAAATATTAATTGTATGAATAGCAAATAAATGATGTTACGATCCCACCCTGTTCTTAAAAATCCTTTAAACCCACCCTTGAAGGAGTAACCATTTGTTTGTTATTTTCAAATAAATAATTACTTTCTGTTTATTTTTCTTTATGTAGAAAACTGATTGATCTGTTATACTTGTACACAAACTTTGTAAGTAAACATCTGTCAATAAATTCCGACGTTTCAAATTATATCTGTACCTCTGGTTCTGGTCAGTGAAATTGATTAGACTGATGGTCAAGGTGGCAACTGGGCCCATTTAGGGCGTCACCTTTCGGTTTTTTCTTTAAAAATATTGAATTTATTTGGACATGCCATAAGTAACATCATTTATTTGTTATTTCAAAATATTCCATTTTTGAAAATTGGTTTCAGCTTATTTTTAGCAAACTAAAAGAAAATAAATTTTATTTGTTTGTGCTGTGCAGCAATGCTTAAAGCTCCAGGGGCAACAGATAAACAGTAGTGTTGGTAGAGCAATAGCTGCATTCAAAAATAGAACCGTTTTTGGCTTTTTTGGTTGTTAAAGTCAATTGCGATAAATGTGAGTCAATCTTCACCCTTAACAAATACATTAGCTTAGAAAATTAAAGCTAGAAAGCAGCTGATATTGCAAATTATCTCTAGATTTGCTATGTGGACGAAAGAAACGCAAATCGCAACAAATCAAATCGCAATTACGAGGCATAAATAATAGTGGAACGAAAACATAAATTACAGGTAATAGAATTATAATTTTATTCTACATTCACGGTACCTTGTTTAATTATTAATTTATTTTAGTTGGGTATTTTAAATCGCAATTTTTAACAATTTTCAAAATGTCTCATTCCTCTTCTTATCATTGCACGGCATAATTAGTAAGAGATAATTAGTAATCTAGTGGGAAATAAAGAGTGCCTTTTTTCAATGTCGGAAACGTTTTAAGAAAAACTCTACTACTTGCTAGCATTAGGGTATTTTTCCACTTTACCTCGACTCTTATTGAATATGGATCCCATAGAAATCTGTTTGCTTGTCTGTAAAAGAGAAGGAAGAGTAGGAAGAAATAGGATCCATTTCCTGTGTGGGCGGCTTATCGACTCGTAAAATTCAACTAATGAAGCAGAGTTATTGTGCAATTTGTGAAAAGCACAAATCGTCTGTTCTGACTTCAAACGGTATGGCATTTAAAACCGAAAAGTGAAAACAAATTGACGAGAAAATAGGAAAAGCGCCTTTTTCTTTTTTTCTTTCTTTCCTTTCCTTTCCTTTTCTTTTCTTTTCTTTTCTTTTCTTTTCTTTTCTTCAATTTTTTTTTTTTTTTTTTTTGTAAATTTTAATTTGTTTTCCTTTTGAATGAAAAATATGAATATGATTGATCGTAAATGTATGAGAACGAAGAAAAGGGAGGAAGATGGACGGTTGAAATTATGTTTGATAAGTTGGTAATGAGTAAGGTTTGTTTCTGCCAAATTCAATCTGTTTCTGAGGTTCCTTTTTTTCTTTTCCTTTTTAATAGAAAAAATTGCATGAATCTTATTGCTCACCAATATTTTCGTGAAAACGGGCGAACTGACTGATATTTAAAGTGCTTTCTTCTATTCTGCAGTTTCTGTCACTTTCATACACCTAAACGCAATTAAAAATAAATGTTAACGTTTGTCTGCATGCATTCTGGGAACATTAACTAAAAGGCTAAAAGCCCATAAAGGTTAATAGAAAACTAGGAACGATAAAACTCGAGCGTCAGACCTGAACATGTGAATTGGAAGCACCAGGGCTCTCATTTAGTAATGCTGAAATGTAACATCAAGTGGTACACCACAAGGCAACACAAATATCAATTTAGAACTGTTCCGTTAAAGTTATAATGTTTAACATCGTAAAACACGAGTTCTCTCGCTATCCAAATTCACGGAGAACTCTAGTTTTATCAAGTGTATTTTTATAAAAATACAAGAAGATGCTACTTTAAATATGCAGTATAGCCTGAACACGAACACCTTTCACTGCATTACACGACCAGATGATGGAAAAGTTCTTCTGCTTGTAATGAATTCAGGATCCAGCTTACGAGTGAGAACAAGTACAGTACAACGTTTTCAAATTTGTCAAATTCGAAATTACTTTCCACTCACTTCAATGGAAATGTTTCTCTTTTCGCATTTCGAGTGCTCGCTATTCTACAAATCGTATCCTGTATATTTGAACAAAAGTAATTGATGGTTTCATTGAAAATTTACTGCTTATTACTTGCAATTATTTTACTTACGAAACAACATAAAAAAGACATATACCGGTAATTGACAATTGAGTTAATAGGAATGAAAGTGTTTCTATTAGTTTTAATTTCATTTCGGTTTCATTAGATATTTTTTTTTTTTTTTTAATTTTTTTTAATTAATATAGAATTTTATGCTAAAGAAAAAGAATTGAAGATGGAAGATCTCGTGCTTGATTGACTATGGCAAATCTTTTTACCTAATTAATTTTCTCATTCAAACAAAGACGAGCTTGAATTAGTGAAAAGGCAAAATATTGGCAATACTACTGTTGCATCTAGCAACACTAGATTGTATTCTACATTGTGGTTGAATAATTTATGCTAAACAAATAATTTGAACTCACTATTTTAAATGAAAAACAATAATGTATATTGCCTGACATAATCAGAAATGCAGTCCGAATTAAATAGTTGGTTATGAATTCGTAATTACTCGTAATTAGTGAAATACTTGTACACTAAAAATTAAAGAAATTGACATATACTTGTAGACTACTGCATAGCTGAGTTTAGGTTTTTTTGTAAATG
>JAQIXU010002840.1:0-10711 GCA_034701245.1 Strigamia transsilvanica
GAATAAAAATGACTAAACTTGTTCTTGCGGATTTGATGAAATTGAGGAATTAACTGGGGAACTTCAAAGTTCATTTCCATATATTCCGACACCATTTTTTGCAGTTTTCGCACAAATTTGCGGTGAGCGACTGTAGGCATCGTGTATGGAATTTTTCGGATGTGCAAGAATGATTATGATATTGTTTTGCTTCCAAGTTGCGTTTGAAATAAGAGACCGAGACTGGCACAGCTTCGTCGTCCTTGCTATCACTCCGATGTTTGTTTCGTGGAAACATGCTTTGTTGTCTTAGTAGTAGTGATTTTTCTTTGTTAGTTGGTTCTGTTCTATTGTTGTTTGTTCGTGCTGCACGAACAAACAACAATAGAATCGTGCAGATCTAAAAAAAAATGTGACGTCCTTAGAAATTGATTTCTGTTTTTTAAGTCAATAGAAAGTTCAAGTTTGAACTGTAGATTGTTGTAAAGGTTAGGTTATCGGTCACTGCAAAAAAATAAAGCTTTAAAAGTTGTAAAACTGCTAAAACATCATGTGAAAATGTAAGCTTTACAGTTTGAGTTACATAAGCAGAGCCGGCTGGAGGGCTGTGCGAGCGGTGCGCCTGCACAGGGCCCCGCACTTAGAGGGCCCCGCGCCGAGCCAGCTAAAATGCATTTTTGGCCAAAAAAATGCAGTTTTCGGCCAAAAATGCAGTTTTTCGCCCAAAAATGCATTTTTTTTTGCCCAAAAATGCAATTTTTTGCCCGAAAATGCATTTTAACGCCCAAAAATGCATTTTTTTTGCCCAAAAAAGCAACTTTTCGCCCAAAAATGGAATTTTCCGCACAAGGCACCGCTTATTGTTCGGCTGGCTCTGAATTAGGCCCCGCATGAGAACGTTCGCACAAGGCCCCGCTTTTTGCCCAGCCGGCCCTGTACATAAGTATGACATCATTTTATCCACATGTCGTCCATAATATCAGTAGATGGCGCTGTAGGGTCGTTCAACAGATCTAGGACTATCACGTACTTGTAGGTACTGGGTTTCAATTAAACTTTTAAATTAAATTGTTGCATTAATTGAAGTTAGCATGCCGTTTAATGATGACAAAAGTACAACAGTTTCTTCCAAGCCTAGAATTGGAATTCTGGGTAGTGGAATAATAGGACTAACTTGTGCTGATAAAATTTCCAAAGAATTTCATGATGTTCATGTTTCATTAATATCTGACAAGTTCTCACCTCAAACAACTGGGGACGTGGCAGCAGGTTTATGGGGTGAATATTTGTCTGGAAGTGATGAATCACCAAAAAGATTGCAGTAAGTAATTTATATTTTCCAAGTTAAAATAATTTTGAGTTTGATTTTGTATTTTATATTTATTTTTAATATAAAGCAAGTGGCTTAAAGAGTCTTATGAAGCTTTAGAACAAATGCACTTTGGTCAGGACTCTGTGTCAGCTGGTATCACTCAATTATCAGGATACAGAATTGATAAAAAATCCTGTGTAACATTAAAAAAAGAGTTGGTAAAATAATATTTTTTAAATATTTTCTTAAATTATTTCAGGGACCTGTATTTTGGAAAGATATAGTGCATGGATTTAGACATTTGCCAGAAGATGAATTATTGCTGTTTGGTGATGATTACAAGTATATTTTTTAACAATTGGATTTTTCTTACTCTTCTGATCTAATTAACCCTTTTGTGTGATGATTAACTTTATGCCAGGTGAAATTTATAGTCATTGAGGAAAAAGCAATTAACTAGGGGACCCAAATGTTGGGCATTCTTCGGGTAACACCTGGTTACATGGGAAAGTCCCAGTTAAGTCACCACAAAATTTAGTAGCAAACTAAAACAAAAGTAAATGGTGATTTAACTTATGGATCTAAAAATTACCCCAAACAGCTAAGGGCTTATACCAAAGTGATATATTTTTTCTTTAAGTTTCCAAGAGTGAATATGCCTTTTTTATTTTATAAATTTAGGTGTGGTCTCAATTTTACTGGCTATACAGCTGAATGTCCTAAATTGCTGCCTTATTTGATGTCCAAGTAAATTTAAAGTTTGTTAATAATAATTAATAATCTTCAAAATTATATTGTTTTGCAATGAATAGGTTTGCAGAGAGAGGTGGTAGGATTTTCAAATACAAAGCAGAAAACTTGCATCAGGTAATAATTTTTTTTAAATCTATCTATTAATTTTCAGTTTAATAAAAATCTTTTTTAGTTTATTGGAATGTTTGATGTGCTTATTAACTGCACTGGAGTAAGTGCCAGTTACTTAGTCCCAGATCCATCAGTAGTTCCAATAAGGGGTCAAGTAATGAAAGTAAATGTTTCCCATCCTCCAAAATTATTTGGTCTTCATGAAACATTTCTATTTTTTAATTTTAGGTAAAAGCACCATGGGCCAAGCATTTTCTACTAGATGATTCCAAAGGAAATTACGTAATTCCAAAGTATACATAAATTCTGAATTGCTTTAGAAGCTTTAGAAGCTTATAATAAATTACTAATTTTATAAAATGCTTTATTTAAACTAGCATTAATTCAGTTATTCTTGGTGGAACAAGTCAGCATGGAGATTGGAATTTGAACATTGAAAGCAAAGATGTTCACAAAATATGGCAAGGATGTTGCCAATTACTTCCTAGCATTCAAGTAATTTCCATGAAAAGCTTATATATTGACTTATATTATTCCAAGATTATAGTTAATATTCCTAACATTCTCACAATGAAATATCTGTTTTTTAAGAAATCTAAAGTTCTCAGTCATCACGTTGGTTTACGACCCGGTAGATACTGTGTTCGGCTGGAAAGGGAAACATTACTTAAATCCACTTCTGATAAAATGGAGGTAATGAAATATAAAGCAAACTAAATAACTTCATCCAAACAGTAGTAGACTTTTCTTTTCTTTTATTCTATTTCTGCTTACAGCTCATCCATAATTATGGGCACGGCGGTTCTGGTATATCTACAGCGTGGGGTTGTGCTTCCGAAGTAGTTTCGCATCTCAATGAATTCTTCAGAGCTGGACATTCAGGTCCACCTGGTTCCAAATTATAAAAATGTAATCAACTTCTTACAAATTTTACAAATTGATTTTCTAAAATTATATTTTATGTGTTATTACAATGAATTTTTAATACCTAAAGTAAAATTTTAAGCAATAACGTTATAACGTTACACTGGAAAAAATATCAGATTTTATGATTGACATATATGAATAAATACATTGTAATTAATAAGATTCGGGCTAACCCAAAGAATTAAGCGTCCTCGATATCTTCAAGTGCCTTTAATGGTTTTAGTCATTCCTCCATCAACCGGAAGAGCAACACCATTAATATGCGTGGCAGCATCAGAAGCAATGAACAGAACGGCATTGACAACATCCAGAATCTCAGCATTTTTCTTCATTGGATTTGCTTGCTTTAATACTGGACCATGAGCATCTCCATAACCAGCTCTTTGATGCCATGATGGATTCTCCACATAGCCAGGATTGATAGTGTTCACTCGAATCTGTTTTTCTCCCAACTCCAAAGCCAGGCACTCAGTAATCATCATAATGGCAGATTTTGAAGTACTGTAACCAACTGCCTTTGGAAACTGGAACATAAAAATAAAAATAAAGATTTAATTAAACAGCTGCAGGAGCCAGGGGCTGGTCATTGGGACCATGGCCAGTTCCTTGAGAGGTCATAATAAAATTTAAATTAAAAATTAATAATTTTTTGATGATAAATTTTTGAAAATTTATTCTTTGGGCCAAATATTCATTTGTAGGCCAAAAAAATTCAGTCTGAGATCAAAAATATAGATTTTTAAACAATAAAATTATTTTTGGGCCAAAAAAATTATTTTTAGGCAATAAAAATGTTCTTAGTTAAAAATTGGATTTTTGACCAAAAACATTCGATTTTTGACCAAAAACATTCAATTTTTGACCAAAAACATTCAATTTTTGACCAAAAACATTCAATTTTTGACCAAAAACAGTTTATTTTCGACCAAAAACATTCAATTTTTGACGAAAAACATTCAACTTTTGATCAAAAAATCCAATTTTTGATCAAAAAATCCAATTTTTGATCAAAACATCTAATTTTTAATCAAAAAATCCAATTTTTGACGAAAAAAATCCAAATTTTTGACCAAAAACATCCAATCTTCATGTAAAAAATTGAACCAAAATGGCCTCCACCTTGTATGTTTTCTTCACCCACGCCTGAATTAAATTCTTACCGCTCTCATGCCAATCCCCGACGAAATATTGACGATATTTCCCTTCGTTTTACTCAAATATGGCGCACACAAGGACGAAATCAAAAGAGGCGCCCTCACATTAGTACGCATCTGATCGTCGAATTTCTCCATTAATTCCGGATCATCGATTGGACTTAAGTGCATAACCCCCGCATTGTTGACCAGCACATCCAACTGACCATAAGCCTCGATGACGGCATCAACAAGTCGCTTACAGTCTTCATCTTTCGAGACATCAGCCGTCACTTTAAGCGGTAGCAATTTGCTGGGCGAAGCAGCTTGGCATTTCATAGCAACTTCGTCTATAGTCGCTTCGTTTCTTCCCTGGATGACAACCTTGGCGCCGAGTCTGGCAAATGCTATGGACATTTCTGCGCCCATGCCCGAGTTGGAGCCGGTTACCAACACGCATTTGTTGTTGAAATTGATATTTCCAGCTTGCATTTTGATGTTGGTGTTGTTTTGTTTGAAATTCTGGTTGGAAATTGGAATAAATGTTGGGAGGAAAGAGCTGCAGTGTGATGGATGTGGATTTTGTAAGGGAGAATGGTTTTGTTGTCATGCTTGTTGGTATGTAGGTCAAGTGGTCAAGGTGGAAGTATTTCCTTGTTGTGGACAAGGAAAATGAATAATGAAGGATAATTTTGTCTTTTTCCAGGATAAAAGGTTTCTTTTTAATTTTATTTCTTTGCAAATCCTTGAAATCTTTAGTAAATATCAAAAATACCCAAAATTCTTCGAAATCCTAGAAATCTCCAAAATTCTCCGAAATCCTAGAAATCCAAGACATCCTATAAATCCCAGAAATCCTGAAAATCCCAAAAATCCCAAAAATCCCAAAAATCCTGAAATTCATAAAATCTTATAAAATTTCTCGGAAATTGTAAGAAAATCAAGCAAGCACTTTAAAGAAATCCATCTAAAATCTTAAAGCCTTGAAATCCATAGCAAATCCCTAAAATCTTTAGTAAATCTCTAAAATCCCCAAAATTCTCCGAAATCCTAGAAATCTCCAAAATTTTCCAAAACCCTAGAAATTCTAGAAATTCTAGAAATCCATAATATCTTGAAATAAATCCGCCTGAAATCTTTAGAAATCCGCCTGAAATTCCGAGAAATCCGCCTGTATTCCTCAAATCTTCAGATTTCCAAAATCTCACATACGAGCTTAATAGTCCGTCACCAGGTGGCGAACAGTAGTTAACTCGAAACTTAAACTTTCATTTTCTTTAAGAAAATACTTTTTATTCTTTATTTATTCAACTAATTATTAATATAATAAAAATAACAACACACAATACTGTCAATATCGAAATCAAAATTGCCAGTTGCACCACGTGCTTGCGAGTATCCCGGGTCGCACGTGTTGACACTGAAAGCAGCATGGAAAACAATTTCTCGAATTCAAAATGAATCGACGCATGATAATTCCCACCATTCGTATTGCACCACCACCAACAACCGTAATTAATAACACTTTCTAATTGTAATATAACATTTCTTTACCGGTATATTGAATTTTTTTTTGCAGCTGCAAACCGACAGGTGCACGAATGCAAACCATGCGATGTCAGCAACAGAAAAACTCTCTTTACTTACAACGGAGATAAAGAAGCATTTGGGTATTCAAAAAATGTTAAATGAAATTATATTGCAATCTGGTAATTCAACAGTTCAACTGTTGATCCAGACAAGTGACGAGTAAGTTTGAATTCAAAAATTAATCAAAATAATTAATTAATTTGATCAATTTTAGATCATTATCAACGTTGGAAAACGAAATAGAGAAGCTGACTAGTATTGATGTAGTCAATGTCCCCGTGGTACCTTCTGAAGGTTTTATTCGATAAAAGTTTTTTAAGAAAATTGATAAAGACAAAAAAAATTGTATTTTTTTATTTCAGCAGGTTCTTCAGCATCAACATCGTCATCAAGACCATCCTCTAGACTTTTGGAAAAGATGAATCCTAAAGCGCGAAGAAGTTTTTCCGCCGGTGACGATTCGATAAACTTATGCGCAATTTGTTTGGATAAGGTTGCCGATGTTGAAAGTCATGCTCGTGCTAAGCCAATGGCTGTTAAAGGATGTGGTCACATCTTCCATGACTCGGTAAAATTTTATTTGAAAACCTTCCGCTTTAAGCGACATGCCGCAGGTGGCTATCGTCACTTGGTTGAGTTTGGCTTCCACTAAGTTGAGATCCGCTTTGGCGAATACGCAACACGGCAGATAGTACGCTCCGAACAGGCGTGGATAACGCGATGGGCGTACGCTATAGTAAGCTTGGCCTCGCTGTCATCCTTGTTCTTCGTCGTCATGCTTCAACACTTCCAACGTTCAGGCCGCAGGTGGCTATCATCACTTGGTTGAATTAGGCCTCCACTAAGTTGAGATCCGCTTTGGCGAAAATGCAACATGGCAGTCTGTACGCTCCGAACAGGCGGGGGTAACGCTGTCATCTCTGGGTCAAACTCGCGATATAGTGGCATGCCGCTTAAAGCAGGGCAATACGGTACAGAATTGAGTGTATTAATTGTAATGTTATTGCTAGTGCTTATCGGGTTGGTTGATCGTGCAAAAAACATGCCCCACTTGCCGAAACACAGTACCGGTAAGGTAAAAAAGTTTGAAATAATGATATTGTTTCCAGAGGGAAACTTCAGGAGTTTTGTATGTCGATGTCTCGGATGAATAAATGAGTTTTCTGATTAATGTTTGTTGTAGTTTTTTTTTCCCATTAGAATGAGGATTGTATAAGTCTGGAATAAAAATTTCTATCTATTTCTGACTTTAGAAATGAGTAAAAACAATTTTCTTTTTATTATTGTACTGTTTTCTGTCAGTGCTGATATTTCTACAAAATCTAAACGGGTCAGACAATGGAATGTGGGTTTAAAATTGGTAAATATTTACTACGTTTGCGTGATTATAGTTTTCCAGATAAGCGAAAATCCGAATTTTTATTTTCTAGAAAACTTCATGCGCTTACATGGCATTTTTTTTTCTGGTAAACATGACGTCATATATGAGAAAGTGATAAATTACCCATAATGCAGTTTGCTTAACTGGAACAACAAAATGGCTGTCGATCTAATTTCAGCCCCTAAACAAACCAAATTTAGCGCAAACAATTTCTATCCAAAAGCAAAATGTATTAAAATTAGCTATAAAATGCTCGTGTACATTATTTTCGTTTATAGTTGGTGCCAGTTTTAATAAAATCAAGGTAAGTACAGCACGTATACGCATGCCTGGGTTGCAGTTTGCAATGCTCAAAACGCCCGAAATGTACCTCAAACAAGCCGAATGTAGTTTTCTAAACAAGAACGTCTTTTCCAGAAAACTGATCATGTAAACAAACCAGTTTTCTGGATTTTCACTTATCTAGAAAACTGTGTACATGTAAACGTGGTAATTGATTTGTTTCAAATTAAGCGCCATTTTGAGTTTGGAATTAAATATTGATTTATCTTCTCCATTCAATCAGCTGCTTGAATGGCCAATTCGATTTGCTTCTAAAAAAAGCTCTATTTGAATTTCATCCTTCATTTACAAGCCCGGATAGCTCAGTCGGTAGAGCATTAGGCTTTTAACCTAAGGGTCCAGGGTTCGAGTCCCTGTTCGGGCGACATTTTTTTTTGGTATCGTGATTGTATTTATTTTTTTATTTTCTATTTTCAAAACGTTAAATTGTCGCAAAAGTAATTTTTTTCTTTAATTTTCCGTTTAAAAAACGCAATTTTGTTGTAATATGATTTTTACGGGCTGCAGGCTGCACTGCATAGCTAATACATTATCAAGCTTGCTTGTATCAAGCCCACAATCACAAAAAATGCGCTGATAATGATTAAGAATGAATTGCGGAGACAATAACAGTGTGTCAGGATGGCCGAGCGGTCTAAGGCGCTGCGTTCAGGTCGCAGTCCAGTCTTTCTGGGCGTGGGTTCAAATCCCACTCCTGACAAGTTGGAGATTTTTCATTTTATTGTAAACTCTAGGCCCCTTATGGGCACCTTTTTGAAATAAAAAATTCCAAAATTTTATTTTGAGTTTTATTTGAGTGAAATGAAAAATCAAGTTAACAAAAATTGTGTTACAACAAAATTGCGGCTTTTTTGACGTGAAAATGAAAAAATAAATTATTTTTGCACCAATTAAATGTTGTAAAAAAAAATAAATATAAAAATCTTTAAAAAAAAAAAAGTCGCCCGAACAGGGACTCGAACCCTGGACCCTTAGGTTAAAAGCCTAATGCTCTACCGACTGAGCTATCCGGGCCTGAATACACTGACTAAAATTCAATTAAAATCCAGGCGATTGAGGGCCCAAAGTAAAAAGAAAGGAACTACCAATAAATAAAAAGAAACTAAGTGGCACAGTAGTAACTGAGCCACAACAACCTAACAAAGTAGAACTATTGCATTGTGCGACGTCATTTCCTGCAACACCATTGTGTGACGTCATTTCCGTCACCGATTTCGATACATAACAGAATGTCCTGTTTTCCACCAAGTTTTCAATCACTTCCCCTTATTTTGGCAGAAAATAGTAGGCAGAAAAAATAGACACCTATACCTCGCTATACGGCTTAGTTATGTTCCGGAAAAGTTGGCCGTAAAGTGAAATGCCGTATAAAGAATCATTTAGCGGTGCGGCCATGACAACAGGCCTACGCGGGGAATTTCCCAACTTTTGGCCATATAGCGAAAATTGTAAGCCGTAAATCGAAACTTAGCCGTAATTTCCTCAAGCCGTTAGAGCGAAATGCCATATAAAGAGCGGCCGTATAGCGAGGTATAGGTGTATTTCTAATTTTTCTGGCACAGAAAATACCACTGAACAATCGCATCGGAAGTTGAGTTTTCTTTTCCGGTGTAAAATAAACAAAAACTTTATTAATTAAGAAAATAATAATTTCATAATAAATTAATATGCAGTAATCTAAAAAATAAATAGAAATGAATTTTATGAATGACTAGACATGGTTTCATCTTCAGAAGCGGATATGAAAATCGGGGCACCGGAAGTACCCACAATCGCATGTGTCTGAAATCGAAATTTCCATTTTTATTTCCACTTTTAACCAAAATCCAACAATTTTTTACTTTCACTCTTTTCATTCGTTTACTCGAATCGCTCGAATCCTCAACACTCGCAGACGTTTCTGAATAGAAAACAAAAACAATTCGACCACAAAATACACAACGAGTCAAATTTTTACCTTCAATACGGTACACATAATTAGCAGGAAAAATCCCACGTGTTCCGTCCGCTAAAATCCCCTCCCACCAGTTGCCGTTCATTTCCTTACTCACGCAAACAACGTCACCAGGTTTTAGATTTAACTCGGATTCGTTTCTCGCTTTGTACGAATGCAGCGAGACCACCTTTTAGCAAAACCAAAACAAATTCATCACACACCGCGAGTGGGCTTTTCATTTTATTCATTTTATTCATTCTACCTTGAATTGAGTGGACGATTTTGAACTTGAACTTGATCGACGGGTGCCGGTTGTGTTTATGGAGGATTCTTCGCTCAAATTTGACGTTTTGCTCGACGATTCGACAATTCCGTTGAGTTTATCGAGCACTTTTTGCCACCTACTGGTCGTTGGTTGCACCTCGTCTTGAAATGTGACTGTCCGACTACGATCTGCGATTATGTTCATTACAAAATATTTCGTTTCCGGGCGCCATCTTGAAGTGAAAACTAGTGGATGGTGGGCCCGCTGGACGGGGGCCCCCAAATACATGCAAAGTCGGCAATAACACGTTTGTTTTTTGGGGCCCTGCACTCGGTATTACCAGGGCCGGCTCAGACGTCTTTTTTTCGGGCCCCAGACCGAGGCCCCGCGCTCATAGGGGCCCCGCACTTGCAAATTTTTGAAAAATTTCCAAATTTCCAAATTTTGGGGACCCACTAAAAACTTTTTCCCGATGCCCTGCAAAACCTCCAGCCGGCCCTGGATATTACCAAATCGAAGGGCCCCTCAGTTTTATAATAGGGGCCCAAAAAATAATAAGAGCCAGGAAAGCACTTTACCTCGATTTGAAGCAATTGGGGCCCCAACTGACCTCTAGGGCCCCATTTCTGCATTCTTACCGGAGTTGAAACTATTTTTTCTTAATTTCTATAAATTGGGCCCTCTTGCTGCTTGGGGCCCTGTGCAACCTATTAAACCGCTTCTAACATAGGGGCCCCTAAATAGTATTCATGCAGGATCCCAAAAATCCAATAACTGCCATTACACCTCCATTCACAGACCCAGTGGCATACTGGGCACCTGCATGGGGCCCCAGATTTCTAGCGGGCCCGTTTCAATTGAACGATTTATCAAAAAGTGGCGGATCTATGTTTTTCGGGGCCGAGGGGCTTATTGAAGTCCAATGGGGCCCCATTTTTTGTTAGATTAAGAATCTTTAAATTGGGATTTAAAATTCATTTTT
>JAQIXU010002841.1:0-10705 GCA_034701245.1 Strigamia transsilvanica
GTAAAGTAAACACCACAGTATCATCTCTCCATCCACATGCGTTCGATTCTACATTTATCGCGAAGATAAAACTACAGTTTTACATCAAAAACGTGCAAAACTGTTTGTTTTACATCAAAAACGTGCAAAATTTGTTCATTTTAGATCAAAACGTGCAAAAAATGTTCGTTTTACATCAAAAACGTCGAAAAATTGTTTGTTTTACATCCAAAACGTGCAAAATTTGTTCATTTTAGATCAAAACGTGCAAAAAATGTTCGTTTTAGGTCAAAAACGTGGAAATATTGTTAGCTTTAGATCGAAACGTGCAAAATGTGTTCGTTTTTTTTATCAGAAACGTGGAAAAATTGTTCGTTTTACATAAAAAACGGAAATATTGTTCGTTTTACATTAAAAACATGCAAATATTGTTCGTTTTAGATCAAAAACGTGCAAAAATTGTTCGTTTTAGACCAAAAACATGGAAAAAGATTCTTCGTTTTAGATCAAAAACAGATATAACAACTGAAAACCGAAAAAAAAATATCCATAGGTCATACAAACACGTTGTCCAAAATCCCTCATAATAACATAATTTTAGCACCAGATGGCGTGCGCAACCAACTGCCAATAGAGTGATCCCAGTGTTTGTATCGACACGTGCAAAGTGTCACATCCCTACTAAAAAAAAACCATCACTTTTAACTTGTTTCAGAACGAAAAAACACACCGAAAACCTGTCGCCAAACGGGCCTAACTAAAACCAAACAACCGGACAAACGCCAACTGAGCATCATCGACACCCTCAACAAATTCCGCTTCGTCCAATCGCAACCCAGGCTGAAATAATAAAAAAAACGCACAAACAAAACACAAAAATCCACTCGAAAACAGCCGACATTTATTCAACAAATAATAAAACTCATCATCATCTAAATCATAAAAATTTGTAAATATAAAAACCGTTTCGACAATAAATATTTTATGAACGATAACAAATGCACGTTGCCGTTAAATGCGAGCGATAAAAATGGCGATAAAAATGGCCGACTCGGGCGCCGACGTCAAAAGATGGAAGCGAAATAAATCCCCTAAACAAAACAACAACGTTAATGGGCGGATTTGCGCATGCGTCAAATGTCAAATGATAAGAAATGTTTTTATTTGTTTGTTTTGTTATAATTCCGTCGCGAGGGGAGCTTTTAGGGATTCTTTTACGGATTCTTCGTGGCCGTTTTTTGGGGATGGTTCACGTACTGGGTTCGCGTTTCGTTCGAGCGCCACGGCGGATGTTGGCGTGGGTTGAGCGACGAAGTCGACGGTGAGGCAACAGCGCAGGAAGCCGATGCCGAAGATGGCGCACCATCCGGCCACGCTGATCCAGCAGCCGATCTAAGCAGCGAATAGAAACAACAAACGGGGAATTGTTTAGCTTTTGTCGTTTCCTGATTTTCGTTTAATCACAGAATCTATCTCATTTTTCATGCCCGATAATTTCAATTGCGTCATTTTGCATTTCGTGCGATTTTAACATTCTGAAAATAGTCGCGTTGCAAAATTAAGTCGATTTTATCGATTTTTGATCGATTTTAAGTCAATTTTATTGATTTTTTTCAAGTTAATTTTATCGGTTTTTGGTTAATTTTATCAACTTTAAGTCGATTCTATCGATATTTAGATAATTTTATCGATTTTTAGTCAGTTTTATCGATTTTTTTGTCGATTTTATTAACTTTAAGCCGATTTTTTTGCTTTTTAATCGATTTTTAGTCAATGTTATTGATTTTTTAAGTCAATTTCATCAATTTCTGGATAATTTTATCGATTTTTAGTCAATTTTATTGATTTTTTTAAAATCTATTTTATCGATTTTTAGATAATTTTATCGATGTTTAGTCGGTTTTATCGATTTTTAGTCATTTTTATCGATTATTTTTGTAGACTTTATCGATTTTTAAGTCGATTTTACCGATTTTTAGATGATTTTATCGATTTTTAGATAATTTTATCGGTTTTTAGTCAATTTTATTGATTTTAAAAAAATAAATTTTATCGATTTTTAGTCATTTCTGTAGATTTTTTGTAGACTATCAACTTTAAGCCTATTTTATCGATTCCTAAGTCAATTTTATCGATATTTCAGTGAATTTTATCGATATCTTAGTCAATTTTATCGATTTTATCATTTTTTTTTCTTTCACTCCTGATTCGAAGCCGTTAGCTGTCGCGCTGTTACATTCATGCAGTGAAGCCAGCTTAATTACAACGCTGGAGTTTCAAGGGGCACGAATATCCAATTTGCAACGATTAAATTAAAGCAATTAAATTAATGAGCAGCTTGAGATCAAAGTTTATCATCACACACATCCAAACATTCTAAACACACAACACATCTCACCTCGGCCAGCACTAAATTCTCGTAAAAGTTCTTCATGTTGTGATAATTCTCCCACGTGACATCCTGCAAACTCTGACAACTACAGGAAACGACAAAGAAAAACAAAACTCTTATTCAAGCACCCCCAAACTCCATTAATCTATTCAAAATCTTATTTTTAGTCTTTGCTCCACATCCACCGCCATTATATTACAAAACAAACACAACATGACGTCATCGTCCAACGTCCTTATAAAGCAACGGGGGTGATAAATGACGTCATCGCCCAACTCAAGGCCTTATTAAGCAACGGGGGTGATAAATACCAGAAACAAGAGCCCAAACCGCCGTTTAACCGCTTTAATTCAAAATAAACTTGAAAAATACCCACATTTTTACGAGCAAACTTAATTTTTAACTTCTATCCAACAAAATCTTAATTAAATTGATAAATTTACAAATTTAACACAAGTTTCGGTTAAATTCCAACAGGTTGCAACTACCGCACTCCCTCCCTCCCTCAAAACTTCAAACTTTGTTTTTCCGTCCTACCTGAGTTCCGTTTGAGCCGTCAATCCTTTACAAAACTCGGCGACCCCGTTGACCATCATCGTGCTGACCACGGCTAACACGATGGCGAAATTACAGCTGAAAACGAGCGAAGGAAACACCAGTCTCCATGGTTTCCTCGGCGAGTATTCCCTGCATCACGAAAGGCCATTATTAAAAATCTCGTCGCCATGGCAACCGCACAACAAGACAATGGCGGCTTAATTTCCTCTTAGTAGCGCACTGCATCGAATTAAATGCAAATTAAAAACAGGGAAAAAAACATGCAACTCGATACCGAGTTGATAATAATTATCGGCGGAAACATCTGTTGCCATTTTAGAGCGCCACTGGAATGAAAACAACACCAAAATCCACAAAAATCTAATAAAATCAACTTACACAGGAGAAAGTTGAATAACTTCCTTTCCATTTTTTACCAAAACTTCCTTTTCAACAGCCTGCGACGAATCAAAACCCCTAAAAACAACAAAAACAACAAAAACTCGACCTATTTTAAGCACCAAAACATCGAGGCCAACAATTTGGAACGATTTTCAAATCCCAGCACAGTTGTAAGTTGAAATGACGTCACTCTCGTCATCACCACCCATACACAAGTATACTAGAATATGTAAAAATCATGTTTTTCGGTTAATTTACCATCTGGTTGGGCGCCCGCCGCGGGGACACATGGCATAAAACCATCCGAAAACGAAGGAATAAATGGCCGATGCCACTATGCTGTATAGGCAGAAGGAACAACTGGTGTTTGAGCCCCATTTCGTGTGTCCCGGGTCCTCGTTGACTTTGACGCGGCCCTCTTGAAACATGAGCGACAAATGGGCGTTGAGCACGCAGTTGCCATGGAAAGTGCTGCGAACTTTCTCGAAGGGGATGCACGATATGATGCTGCCCAAAAACGCGATCAGGTGGAAGAGGATTTGCGAATATTTCCACAAACGTGACACTTGCGACGACTCTCGTTCGAGCAACACGATGGGCATGTTGGGGCTTCCTCCCCGATTGTTTGTGTGCAGACGACACTTCTCGTGGTTTATCGCTGCGCCACGAGAGTGAAACGAGACTCGTGGAGGAATGGCGGAGGGAGAAAAGCGAGGTGGTTGACAAGCGGGAATTTGTGTGTACGAGATTTTGAGATTTGGTTGGAATTTTGGAGATTTCTTGAAAGAATTTGTTTGATTTTTGGTACAATTTCGACGGGGAGTTGCTGATGGTGGAAATCTCGAAGGGGCCAAGATTTTGGATTTCGAAATCTATGGAATCCCAGTAATGTTAAAAATCTTACAAATTATCTCCGAAATTGTAACAAAATCAAGCAAAATCCTGAATTCTTCCAATCCATAGCACATTTTTGAAATCTTTAGAAAATCTCTGAAAACCATCAAATATCCAAAATCCAAGAGATTCATAAAAATCAAGCAAAATCTTTAAAGAAATCCACCTGAAATCCCAAATTCTTCAAACCCATAGCACATTTCTGAAATCTTTTGTAAATCTTTGAAATCCTTCTGAAATTGTAGCTAAATCAAGCAAAATCTTTAAAGAAATCTACCTGAAATTTTGAATTCTTCAAATCCATAGCAAATTCCTAAAATCTTTAACAAATCTCGAAAATGCACAAAAATCAAGCAAAATCTTTAAAGAAATTCACCTGAAATCCTGAATTCTTCAAATTCATAACACATCCCTGAAATCTTTAGTAAATCTCTGAATACATAAAATATCCAAAATCCAAGAAAACCATAAACATCAGGCTAAATCTTTAAAAAAAAATCCATAAAAATCAGGCAAAATCTTTAAAGAAATTCACTTGAAATCCTGAATTCTTTAAATCCCTAGCAAATCCAAGAAATCTCTAGTAAATCTTTGTATCTTCAAATCTATAACAAATCACTGAAATCTTTAGTAAATCTTTGAAATCTAACAAATCTCTAAAATCCATAAAATCTCCAAAATCCAAGCAAAATCTTTAAAGAAATCCACCTGTAATCCCGAATTCTTCAAGTAAATCTGAAGTAAATCTTAAAACTCCAGCAAACCTCCAAAATCCATTAAAAATAAAATCTTTCTAGAAATCCACCCAAAATCCTTAAATCTCCACCCAATGTTCCCTATCATCTAATTTCTAACCCCTCAAATTTCCAAAACAATCCCCAAGATTCCGCAGATTTCCAAAATCCAAAATCCCACCCCCTACCCAAAAAACAACCACAATTCCTAGCAAATCATTTTTATTTACACAAAAATTCCACTCAATAAATACATTTGTTCAAAAAATCAAAACAAAAATGTCTTCCTCTCGTTTCTTCACCCCGAATCGTCATCCGACGACATCTCACTCGCCAAAATGACAATCTTCACACCACTCGCACCAGTCCGCGCATAAAACTCGTATCTACGATCCGTTTCCGGTACCCAGATCTCCGTACCCATTTCCTCATTAATATCCATCTTTTTCAACCACGACAACCGCTCCTGCGATCTCACCTGGCCGCCATTGTTATTCCCATCGCTCGTGTCGTCATCGGATCCAAAATTCAGATATGACCCGGGATCAACCTCGGAATGCACCTCGGATCTCGCGTCATCATCATCATCGTCGTCATCGCTGCTCAAACTCCGAAGAAACTCGTTCTTCAACTTGTCGTCGCCCGGCTCCAATATTCGTACGGGCTTATCGTACGCGAATTTCTCCTCCTTTTTCGCGAAACATCGTTTCGTTTCGGCCAGTAGTTTCAGTTTCGGCGGCTGTAAAATTGGTTTCCGATAATTCGCGGGGATTGCGGGCATTTCGTCGCCGCTCGAGTCGCTGTCGCTGATGCACACCACTTCCGGCGCCGGTGGTTTCGGAGGCGCAGGCGCGGTTTGTTGGGTCAAATTTGGAGGCGTTTGGGGACTGCTGCTGCCGACTGTTATGACGTCAACATCGCTGTCCGAGTCGTCGCTTATCGCGCAACTTAAACGTTCCATTTTCTTCTTTTTCAATGATAAATAAGTGTCGGTTATGTTCGCTCGCTTCACGGCACCTATTCCGGTCGTTTTATTCGGTTTTTCTACGATTTCCACTGAATAGAATAAAAGAAATTAATTTAATTTGATTTAATTTAATTTATTCATTAATATTTTTTTGGGATTTTTCGCCATTTTTTCGTCATCATTTGCCATTTTTCGTGTATTTTTGCCACTATTGATGCATTTTGCATCGAAAAATTGCAATTTGATTTTTGTTCGATTTTTACAGGAATGCCTTATTAAAACCATTATAAAAAGCAAACAATTGAAAATAGATAAAAAATTAATAAATAAAAACCCAAAAAGTAGGAATTTTTAAAAAAGTTAAAAAAAATTGAATTGTTTCGGCTTTTTCGAATTTTTTAAATTTTCATTATTGTATTTTTTTTTTGGTGTATGGAAATTCAAGAAATTCAAAAAATTCGAATAAAAAAAATAAAAAAAACCCGAACAAATTCGAAAAACAATCCAAGAAATTGGAAAGAAAGCCGAAAAAATTAAAAAAAAATAAAAACTGGGATAAAAAAACTCGAAAAACTCGAGTTTTTCGGTTCTCTTTTACTTTTTTCTTTTTGGTCTCAAAATAATTCAAAAAGATAAAAAATAAATGGAAAAAAGTCCGAAAAAATTAATTTTTCTGACTTTTTTCCATTTATTTTTTTATGTTTGCCTAATTACGGTGAATTCCATCCTTTACACATTTACGCTCAACTGTGTCAAAATGATGCAATTTTACGCGCCAATCGACCTAAACATCAACACATTTTCACCTGGTTTTCGAACTTCCAAACAATTGTTGCACTCCCAATCGCGACTAATCCAGCTGACGTTCCCGCACTTGACGTGGCAACCTTGCGAACCGCACGACTTGCACAAGATAATTTCCCACCGACTACAAAACAAAAACAAAATTTAAAACCAAAAACAAACTATTCATTTCGCTATCAAAACGCAAAAAACACAAAATTTCCTCAATTTTCAGCGTCCCTCATAGGACTATTGATTGGAGTGACATGACACCGTACACGCGACAATACAAATACTGCAAACCCTATTGGCAGTTGCTTGTTTTTGATGTAAAACGACCAATTTTTGCACGTTTTTGATGTAAAACGAATTTTTTTTGCATGTTTTTGACCTAAAACGAAGACTTTTTGCACGTTTCGATCTAAAATGAATAATTTTTGCATGTAAAACGAACAACTTTTGCACGTTTTTGATATAAAACGAACAATTTTTGCACGTTTTTGATGTAAAACGACCATTTTTTACACATTTTTGATGTAAAATGACCAATTTTTGCACGTTTTTGATGTAAAACGACCAATTCTTCCACGTTTTTGACCTAAAACGAACACTTTTTGCACGTTTCAATCTAAAACAAACAATTTCTCCACGTTTTTGATGCCCAACGACCAATTTTTCCACGTTTTTGATACAAAACGAACAACCTTTCAACATTTTCGATGTCACCTCCCTCCAACCAACACTCCTAGCTCCCGCAACAATTTCAAACCAAAACTTCACCTTCCATCTTCGTTGAACTCTCTCCCGTTGGGACACAAACACTGAACGTCGCACTTGTTGTGCCTATACAGCAAATCTTGGAACGCACCTGTCTCCAATTCCCACGACGCGTCTCTGCAAAAAAAACAAAAAATCTCAAAAACTTTTCTCCCAAATTCAAAATAATTCCTTTTACTGTTCGGGGATGTAAATTCCGTAGACGAGCATCTCCTTTTGGAAGTTGTCTTTGTTGTTGCACAGAGGACAGCGGAAAAAGTATCCGGCGTTGACCGCTAATTTTTGCAGACATTGGCGATGGAACCAGGCGTTTTTGCAGCAGGGTGCGCGAAGGGTCGTGTGTCGACATAATTTCTCGATGGGGGATAAGCAGACGGCGCACCCGTTGTTTTTGGCCCCGTGGAACGTCTGTTGGTCCTGGATGGTCAGTCTTTGTACGGGTTTGTGCTTCTCGCAGTAGGAACTAGACGATTCAATAAATTGGTAATGAGATGGACGATTTAAAAAAGAAAAAAAAAAGAGTTGGCTCTTAATTATATTAACACAATTGTTTTGTTTTGTTTTTATTCTTTTGATTTATTTTCTTTCGTTTGTTTTATTTATTTATTTTACTTTAATTGAAATTTAGTTTTGTATTGCATTTTTTAAATCTAAAATTGTAATTTTTTTGTACAAAATTTCTTTTTTTTGTCTGAAATGCCAGTTTTTGTGTCTAAAATTGCATTTTTTTGGGTCTAAATTTGCATTTTTTGTGTCTAATATAGCATTTTTGTCTGAAATTGCTTTTTTGTTTAAAATTGCATGTTATTTGTCTAAAATTGCATTTTTTTGGTCTGAAATGCATTTTTTCTGTCTAATATGCATTTTTTTTCGGTCTCAATTTGCTTTTTTTGTGTCTGAAATTGCATTTTTGTCTGAAATTGCATTTTTTTGGGTCTGAAATTGCATTTTTTGTGTCTAAAATTGCATTTTTGTGTTTAAAATTGCATGTTATTTGTCTGAAATTGCATTTCTTTGGTCTGAAATGCATTTTTTTTTTTGTGTCTAAAATTGCATTTTTTTTGGTCTGAAATGCATTTTGTCTAAAATTGCATTTTTTGTGTCTAAATTAGCATTTTTTGTGTCTAAAATTGCATTTTTTTGTCTAAAATTTACATCTAACTGTTGAAATTAATTTTTTTTATACAATTGCAAGTTTCTTCCAACAAATTTCACCCATTATTTTAAAATCTAAGACTTCTGTTTAAAAGAAATTATTCCTTATGATTAGAGTGCTTTTGTAATTCTAGCAAATTTCTTTCAAATAAAAGTCTTAAATAAAAAATAAAAACGATTTTTACGCTCAAAAATGAAATTTAATGCAAGAAAACAGCAAAAAACTATCTAATCTCAACAGAAAGATGCAATTCCAGATAAAAAAATGTAATTTCAGATAAAAAAAATGTAATTTCAGACAAAAAATTGTAATTTTAGACAAAAAGATGCAATTTTACACAAACACAATAATGAAACGTCTTTGTAACGTCATGAAAAGTTACCAAAAACGACCGAAAACAGCAGAAAAACGATTTTCCTCGCCAAAATGCATTATTTGTTAGAAAATGCATCTTTAACACAAAAACTTGTCCAACACCACACATTGGGCGAAAAAAGCGCAACAAAACCTACGGAAAAGCGTCATTAAACTGATGTAAACTTCTCTTAGCAATGGCGCACGGAAGATGGAATTTCTTGTGACACCTAGGTTGCGCGCAACCGATTGTAGCGCCGTTCTTGCTACAATAACAACATCTCTACAACAAACAAAAAACATCAATTCCATCTCAAGTTTTCTACTTTTTCCAATTCAATTTTTAATCTTTCTACGGTACCAATTTCTGTCCTCTCCGAATCTCGCGGTAGATGTCCTTCAACAAAAAGCCCAAAATTCCTTCGTCGTCGTCGCCATTTTGCGACAAACCGCTCGACAATAACTGCAAAACAATGGCGCCCAAATTAATTAATTTATGCGCGCATAAATTATCGTCATTGACCAATACTAACCATGCAGAAATAATGAACGGTGATATTGTTCTTGCACTCGAATTTCCCTAGATTTAACTCGTCCGGATCACGTGTCAGACAAAACGCACATTTATCTAGTGGCAAAATATCAAATTAATTAAAAGATGTTAATTTCCGGGCTGGCGATATTCACTTTGTTTACTTTCCGTTTTTGCATCCGTCTTTGTCCTGCTTGTACTTGTCATGTTATTGCGTGGTCTACAAATATGATTGGTGAAATATTCATGAGATGATGGGCAGTTTGCCGGGCCCGGTAATTCGGAATTGCGGCGACCGATTCGGTTGATACGTCCGGATTTTATTCGCCCGCTCCGCTAACGGTCTCTTCAAACCGACGCCTATTGTGATTACACGCGACGGTGTCGTCATCTGGTGCTCACTCCGTGCAGCGCTGTTATAAATAAGATAAATAAATTAAAATAAATAAAAATGAAATAGAAATTAAATTTTAGGAGAAAAATAATTGTTTAAAAGCAATTAAATTTATTATTTTAGTTATTTAAGATAAATTGAGGTGGGATTTGAAAATTATCGTTGTTATGACGTCATGAAATATCAAGCGTATGCTTGTGGCTGGATTTGTTGGGAAAAGATGGCTGCCGTCTCTCAGTCCGTGTTTTCTTCGGTTTTTTCGTTACTCAGGTAAATAAATCAATTGTTTTGTTGTTTTCTTGCGAGTTAATGGTTATTGTTTTCGCAGACCGTTGTGCGGGATACAACAGACTGCGATAGGCCTAAGAAATGTAAGCACGATGTCGTCATCGGCGTTTGGTTTTGGTCTTTTTCGGACGAGTTTTCTGCCGATGCATCAGTCGGTTCGTACGACCGTACGAAATCACTTTCCGAAAGCGAGCGAATACATCCGAGTTTCTCGCCACGGCTTTAAAAAGCGAATGTCGACCATTTCTGGACAGAAAATTATCATGAGGCGAATTTTGAAAGGAAGATTTGTTCTATCTCACTGAAAGAATGTAAACAACACAAGGATTTGTTCTATCCCACTAGAAGGATTGTTGTAGAAAAGAATTCAAAATAGAAATAATAATAATAAACAATTTTTTTTGTGTATGAACGTAGATTTACACCTTGATGATGCAAATTTACACCTTGGTGGTGTAAATATACTAATTTAAATAAACAAATGACGAAAAAATAAACGTCGTCTTCTAAAATGAA
>JAQIXU010002842.1:0-10705 GCA_034701245.1 Strigamia transsilvanica
GACGGTCTCTTTTTCCGCTTGTAGATGCCCTCTTTGTTGTGCAGCACACATTTCATCGTCCGCTCCGGCACGGAGATTCGAAAAAATTTCAGCAAGTGACGAAGCTCGAGCTCGACGTTGCTCGTGAAGTTCTCGTAACGAATGACGTGCAATGGACCCGCGAATTTCAGCCAATCCAAGTTCGTTTCCAACCACGACCGGCTTTTCCCACTGACAAATGCCTTCCACGCTACATATTGGAGAGAGAGAAATTTATTGCAAATATTACTTAGGTTTTAAAACAAAAATTCAAATTTGTTACGTTTTCCTTCTTTGTTCCTGTATTTATCCATCGAAGCGTGGCCAATATGGCCGCCACCTTGCCGATTGAATTCTGCCAAGATGGCGGGCACGGGATCGCGGACAATGAGAACGGCACGCGAGAAGTTCTGTCTGATGTTTATTCCCCATTCGTGCGTTTTTACCAATAACACAGAGCCGTTGACGACGTTCTCGGCTGGGAAACCGTGTCGTAGTAATGCATAGTCGGTATAAATGCTCCCCGTGTACAGACCTGAAAAACATACACACAGCGAGTGCTTTAGTAAAGCAATATCAATATCAATTGTTGCTTAAGGTAACAACTTTATTCATATGAACACAAACAGAAAAACACTTAATAACAATTGTTTTTATTTTTTCACAAATTAAAAGTTTAAAACAAAACTCTGAAGCAACTGTCTGTAAATCAGTCGATTAAGTCGCACAATTTGAGTTTGCATAGTGCGAGCAAACGCCACTAGAGCGCGCTTAAGCGCCGAGCCGCTTACCCATCACGAGACCAGTCAACTAAACGTGAACAGGTAGAATAAGGAGATTCAAACAGGGAGCTGTTCTCTTCAGGACTCAAACTGACTTGTGAATCGGCCGATGCATTTAGCGCTCGGCATTGGATCCTAACATGGTCGGATCTACATAGGGACTAATATGGCTTAAGCCCTGGGCCCCCAAGTGTGAAGGGCCCACAAAAATTGAATTATTATCATAAATTTTTAATACTTTTTCATTAACAATGAGCATTCAACACCATTTCATAAATAAATACAGGCAGTCCGAAAAGTGTGGAATAATCCGCATCGTGGTTTGAAGTTGTTTTGACATTGCAGGAAAGCTCGCACTTAAATTAATGAACATATTCTGAAAAGAGACATGATTTAGCTCTGGATTGATGTATAGTTTTTTTTGTAATCTGGATATGAATAAAGAGCAATTGTCTAAAAAGTTTGGAATAATAAAATGCATGTTCAAAAAGTGACGCCTCATAGTGGACGCCCAAAAATTTGTCGCAAACGTGAAAAAAAGATTCTCAGAACAATTGTCAAGCAGGATAGACATGCCAGCCTCCATGTGATAGCAACAAACTTTAAAAAGACAACAGGAATAAACATCTCAAAATCATCTGCGCACAATTATTTACGAGATACAGAGCATGTGCGCCTAATTAAAACAAGCCACACCTAACAAAAGTACAAAGACAGAAACATCTAGCTTGGGCCAAAAAGTATAAACATTTTACAATTGAACAATGGAGATGTCTGCTTTAGTGATGAAAGCCAGTTTAGTGTGGATTTAAATTGTCATGGGCATGTGTTCTGAACCCCAGGAGACCCTATTTAAATTTTAACATAGTTCCTAAATGCGCCAGTTTCTCAAACTTACCTATATCTTAAATAATTTTTACTTTTGCTAAATAATGACTCATTTTGTTTACCTGCCACTCCCTATTCTAATTATTGAGCGCTTATCACCTGTCAGATCGATCTATTTAGATCGATCCATTGTCTAAAGGTATATGTGCTCCTATTAATACCTTCCTACCTGGCTCTACGTCATTACATCAAAAGCTGTTCGTGACAAAATAAGATTTGGAGACTCAAAAATGAAGCTAGCCATTCAGATTGAATGCAAAGAAAAGTAAAATTTCCTGCGTAAGTGATGGTTTATAGCTGCTTCGATTACAATGGCACAGGAGAATTGTGTTTCATCCGACGAACTGTAAATGGGGAAGCCTACTCTCATACCAACAGTAGAAAACCACTATGGTGATGATGAGTTTTGCTTTCAACAGGATAATGCAAGATGCCATACCTGCTAGAAGGCAAAGCAGGGGTTTGAAACAAACAACATCGAGGTCCTGGAGTGGCCAGATAATTCACCTGACCTCAATCCAATTGAAAATATGTGGCATATTTGTAAAAAGAAAAAAACACCTGCAAGAAGCATGCCCTCATCCATTATTTTAAAGTAATTTGGGCAGACATCAGCCTTCAGCAATGCCAAACCGTTATTCACAGTATGCCAAACCGTATTCAAGCTGTAGTTAAAAATAAGGGTGGTGTCACCAAGTATTAAAGATGAATATTCCAAACTTTTTGAACATGATTTTCATTATTCCAAACTTTTTAGACAATTGCACTTTATTCATATCCAGATTACTAAAAAACTATACATCATACAGGGGTATATTTTTTATCAACCGGGAGCTAAATCATGTTTATTTTCAGAATATTTTCATTTATTTTAATGCGAGCTTCCCTGCAATTCGCGCATAACAATCCGGATTATTCCAAACTTTTTGGATCGAGTGTATATTTAACTCTGATTTTGATGTTATTAAAAATGAATTTTAAACCCCAAATTTAACATTCTTAAGCTAACAAAAAAATGGGGCCCCATTGGACTTCAATAAGCTCTAAGCCACAAAAAACCTAGATCCGCCCCTGGATCCCAATCCAATTTATCAAATTGATTATTACGCTTGCTCTCCTCCATTTAAGGTTTCATGTTTAATTTCGATTTTAATTCCAATAGTCTGAACCATCCCAAAAAAGTTTTTAAAAACCGAAGATATCAGAAAGTTAATAGAAAACTCTAATAGGAAGTCATTCATCGTAAAACTGATGGTACCTTCAAATATGACCTCCGACCTCAGGAAGGGGGCCATTCAATTTGGAACTTTTGAATGGTAAGAGCTAGAGCTTTAGTTTCAATTAAAAAGTTCTAGGGCGTAGTCAAATTAGTCTAAAAACATTTGTTTCATAAATGTATTTTAATTGAAATTAATCGGGAAAGGCGTGGGCCTGCTCGCCTTTATCGGGGAAACAATAAATGGCTGGGAAATATCAAAATGAATATTTGCTCGCATCTGGCAGGAATTTTCTGTAGTCTGTATTTACTAAAGCTAATGGAAAATCTAATCAACTAGTGTTACGAAACAACTTTCTGACTGCAGTCTGCACTATTTCTGTAAATTTACTGAAACTATAGCCAAAGTAAACTAATCCATAAAGAAAGCAAATCCTGTGAAATAAACACCAATTGCTGTCGAATCAAACGACAGAGACAGAGATTTACCATCTCGAATCTGGTTGAAACAAATACGGAGCCTTGGGCCCCCAAGTGGTGTGATTGGTCAGTGGTAGTTTCTGTGTCAGAAAAAAGTCTATTTTTTCTGCCTACTATTTTCTGGCAAAATAAGGGGAAGTGACATCACAGCAGATTAAAAACTGTGTTGACGCCATCTTGAATTTCGACCACTTTAAATAGGTCTTTACCAGTAGCACAAACGGTTTGGATCGGCAACAAGTTTTGCTTTCGACAAATGACTTCCAAACAGCAAATCCATGCAAAAAAACATGGCTTTCAAACGACGAAAACCCGTCGAAAAACACGCCGTTCGCAATCCTATAAATCTCCATAAACCGAAAATAACTTTTTAATTAGAGCGCCGTTATTAATGGACAGCCTCGGAATTTCAAACCAAATGGGCGGCGCCATTATTTATTACACCACATCTCGTCGCTCATTAGTAAAAAACATGAAAATAAATAAATAAAACAAACAAATAAATAAAAATAAACAAATAACTAAATAAATAAATAACTACCCGTTGCCTGCTGCAAGAGATACCGTATCCAAGTGTTGCCCGATCCCGGAAAACTAGCCAAAGCCGTGACCGGTCCCGGCGGGTTTTGGAACGACATGTTCGAACACATCACCATGATGCGCTGTTGCGATAGGCGACGACCGAGCATCCGGCCGTTGCGCGTTGCCATGGTTACGGGTGCGGTTTTTTTCGTTTCGCCCAAATATTTCGAGGCCTGTGGTTCCCCGTTCATCAGATCGAGATGCCGAGATACGATCAGTTCGAGGATGAAGAAATAAAGGCACGAGACGGTCGCGCCAAGTGCTAGGACGCGATACCGACACGCGCTCGCCATCACACGAAGCTTCATCTCTCATTTCTTTTGAGCGGTTCGGGATATTCGCTGGATTCGACACCTTTCGTTCCGAGGCGTCATCCTCTCATCTCACAAGTCAGGCTCCAGCCGCATCCAAGAAGAGTCCATGTTCAGCTAGGGGAGCCAGTATCGATTGCCCGGAGTGGGTCGGAAGGCCTGACCGGTTGCGGTCGTTGGTGGCTGGCGCGCGCCACTGTGCGGTGGGCATTGCGCGAGGGTTGTCAGCATTTGATGCAATTTATCGAAATAAAATAAATGAAAATAAATGGAAATAAATGAAAATAAATCTTCGTATTTGATTTACATGGGATATTAGACGAAGAAATGGCAGTAACTTGCCTCGTGGCTCGAATAATATTCATTGAGCATCGTGCGGGCGGCAGCTCGGCAATAAATCAATTTTGATCTTTCAAAACTAAGTTTTATTGAAAATGAAATTTTCTGCTTTATTTACAAATTACGTGATATTACTAAGTTTACATTTTTGTTTTGTTTTCAGTTTACTGTTTGTAAGTATTGGCGCAAATCGAGACTAAATGGATCAGCGGGAAGCGAATAATTGACTTCGTACACAAAGTCACACATTTTCTTGTGATCAGAACCTTTTCGACTGGAAACTAAAAAAATAAAATAAGATTTTAAAAAAGGCGATTACGGTTATTAATTCGGCCATTTTTACATTATTTACATGTTCGCCAAGCAACGAATAAATTATTACTCTTTAACGACCTAAGGTCGCATGAGAAGCTAACTGGATACGGTTTGCTTCATCATGGAGTCTTCTGTGATTGGTTGGTTCAATCTGACGTCACAACGTATTCTTCTTATTCCTTTGGAGAAGTTTCTATTTATTATGAGGAAAATGGACACTTAATTTTTCATACATAGTTATAAAGAGATAAGATTTTGCCCACATTGTTGCCTTTTGTAACTGTTTTCCGGTTTTCTGCTCTAATCTACTATCATCTCCTAAATTATTCTTGAAGATAAAGCAACCGCAGTTTTTGGGGAAATTAGTTTGGCTGCATTTACTTACGAATTTAAGATTTTTTAAAAGGGTGCGCGGGAGTGATCAAAAAAGACCCAGTGATATCTGCAAAAAGACTTTTGCCACCAAAACGAGCTTTGAAATTGCAGCGAACCAGTGTAATTTCGCAGTAGAAGCTGTAGAAATAACTTATAAAACAAACCTAGTATCCGTATCGCTACAATACCAGCCCATCCTTGACCTTTTCAACAACGCTCTTCACACGAACATACATTAAAATTGCATCTATTTATTACAAACTAACAATTCTACCAATTTTTATTGAAACTTTTCAAATCTTTCTACGCCAGTATGAAAAACGAAAGAAATACAAATATCATAATGGTTAGATGAAAAATGCAAACGCAACATGGATCATTGTTGCGTTAAAATTTGTGAAAATGAATCTAAAAAAAAAAAAAAATTTTTTTCAAAAAAATAAAAATTAATTATTCATAATTTGTTCCAATCAATTTCCTTCACCTTTACTCAATTTATGCGTCGGCCGAAATTCCTTGTGTTTCGACTTCGGCGACTGTTTCGCATCCGTTCGGTTCAAAACCCCCTTCGGTCTCCCGCTCTTCTTCGGCGCTTGCGGTCCGCTTTTATCCTTCGCTTTGATGCTCAGCAACGGATGTATTTCTGTCAATCAATCCGTCAATCGACTAAAACCAACAATTCCCGCCGAAATTACCATCAACCGGCGCGTCCAACAGGTCGATGTCGTAGGTCTTGACCCGCTTCTTCTTGGGCAACGAGTTCTCCTTCTGATCCAACGACAGCGGTCTTTTGGCGATACTCTCGTCGACGACTTGTTCCACTGGCGGACCCCATCCCTCCTCCGGATCGTCTATTTCGGGCGAAATCGGTAAATAAATGAGCGCGTTTTCGTCCTCCTGTTCTTCGTCGCTGCTGCAGAACGCCGCGATGGCGCCGACAGTGACCACGTCCACTTCTTCGTCCTCCTCCTGCTTTTCTGCGCGGAAATCCGTGCGAATATTTTTGCAAATATTTCCGATTTTCGAAAACTTACTACCGGGGTTAAGTTCGACGCTCTTGTCTTCGTCTTCGAGGTCGAATTCGCTCTCGCGCTCTTCGTATTCGACGTTTTCGTCGAGTTCCTTGAAATCGGGAGCGAACGCGCTCCAGTTTTCGACCTGGTTTTGGGCCCAGATCGAAACGACTCCGCTGGAAATGGACGTAATAATCGGACGAACGGGATGCCACTAAAAGATAAATCGATTAATTAGTTTAATTAATTAATTTAAAATTGATTAACTGACCATGACGTCGAGTAACATTTCTCCTTTGGTTCCGTGTAAAATCTTGACCAAATTGCCGGTGCTTTTCTCCCAAACGTACAGCGAATGTTGTCTCGCTGATCCGGCGCAGATGTATTCGCCGTCACCGGAGAAACAGCATTTCTTCCACATTGTTCTGAAAATGAAATAAATTGAAAAATTAATAATAAAAATAATAATTATTATTATTTTTTACTTGTTGACTAAGTCTTGGAGTTTCTGGACCGGGTCGGGTTCGCCTTCTTTTCCGTAGAGCAAAACCTCTTTGCTTTCGTAGACGCGTATTATTCGATCGGCGGTGTTGACCAGGAAACAACTGCAACGAGAAATGTTAAGGGATTGGATCCGATGCGAGTGGTTTTGTCGTAGTTACTCTCCGCGCCGTGCAAACTCGATCGATTTAATCGCCGTGGTGTTCGAAGTACCGGTCGTAACGCGGAAGGACGCCTCCAAATGTAATTTCGGACACGACAAAACCAAAATCTAAGAAAAAGTCAATAAATTTCATATATTAATGCGTAGAAATCAGTAACTTTCAAATATTAATGCAAAAAAATCAATAAATTTCACTTATTAATTCGTAAAAATCAATAAATTTCACAAATTAATGCCTAAAAATCAATAACTTTCAAATATTAATGCAAAAAAATCAATAAATTTCACATATTAATTCGTAAAAACCAATAACTTTCATATATTAATGCGTAAAAATCAATGCATTTCATACATTAATACGTAAAAATCAATAAATTCCACATATTAATGCAAAAAAATCAATAAATTTAACATATTAATGCAAAAAATCAATAAATTTCACATATTAATGCGTAAACATCAATAAACTTCACAAATTAATGCGTAAAAATAAAAAATTTCACATAATAATGAGTAAAAATCAATAATTTTCACATAATAATGCGTAAAAATTAATAAATTTCACATATTAACGCGTAAAAATCAAAAATTTCACATAGTAATGCGTAAAAATCAATAAATCTCACATTAATGCGTAAAAAAAAATCAATAAATTACTTTTCCTTTCGCATTCCCCGTGTAAATAAACTTGCCACGTCGATCAAACGAAGCAGCAATGTTAACATCAGACTACAAAACAAACAAACCGCTTAAACATCACAAAAAAACCAAAAAAAAAAAACCACCATACTTCTTCATCCAACGGCACCACCGCATGCGTGCCATCAATACTGACCAAAACCGCCGCGTGCTTCATCGGACACACCAAAAACATTTTCCTACAACAAAACCATAAATAATCAATAATTAAAAACACAAAAAAATCAAAATCATACTCGTTTCTTGGATGAAATTGCACTTTGAGTATCGGCGACGGAAAACGGTAACGATAATCACATTCGCCCGTTAAAACGTCCCAAATTGCAACATTATTATCCGTCGACGCACTCACTAACTTGTGCCCATTGCGACTCCAACTACAAATAAAATTTTCATCAATTTATTAATTAATTTATTAATTTTTCGTTCATTTTTCGTTCATTTTTTCGTTTCGCCGCGCACCATAGTGAGCAGACCGGGTGGACGTGCGCGCTGATTATCTTAGCGATGCCTCTTGTTAGAAAATCCCATACGACGATTCGTCCGTCGTTGCAGCCGACCGCTAGAAGCGTGCCGCGCTTATTGAATGCACAGGTGAGGGCAAGACTGATACAATCGAGTGCGCCGTCGAATTCCTGTTGGGAGAAATGGATTTTTAGAGTGAGTCGGATTGCGATTTGAATGCGAAATGTTTGCGTTACCTCGGGATAATTTTGACCGAATGATTCCAAGAGTTCGAGATTCATGTTTAGAGTGTGGGAATGTGTTTTTGAGGTTTAGTTTCGTGCGTGGAGATGGTTTTGTGGGTCATATTGCCAGGGAAAATTCGAGTTGGTATCATAACAAGGAGCGGCCATTTTGGATTTGGATGGGGGACCAATAGGGAGTGAGTATGCATCCTAGCCAATGAGATGGCGGCTGACATATCAGAATTTAGAGTTTGTTGAAATAGGCCTCGAAAATAATCACAAAATCAAACACCAAAAATCTCCTTAAAAAAATCAAATTCTTCAATAAAATATCAAAAAATCACATAGTCGATGCTCCTAGTGAGAAAAACCAGCAACAAGCACATGAAAACGAAATTTAATTTATTGTTTAGTTACGTTAATATGAATTCGGTACAAAAAATAAAACATCACAAACAATTCGTGCATTTATGTAACTTTGAAATGACTATCATCAATGGTCGTGTAAACATGACCTTCATCACACAGGAAACTGAGCGCCTGACTGAAATTTTCAAAAAATAATTCAAATTATTTCGCCAAATATTGAACAAAAATCGATTTCTACCCGAGCGACGTCGAATTAAACGACGGCAATTGCTCCCGCAACCAATCCACGCTGCAACCGGCAGCAGTTTGACAACTCTGAACGGTTTTAAAAGCCTAAAACCAAAAAAAAAAAAATCAATTCCTATTAAAACACTAATTTATTTCAATTTTACCATCGCTTGAATTTTCGTTAACCCTTCGGGGATCCCTTCGGTCTTAATATCGACCTCCATAGCCGACGTGTTTCCCAACTGAGGTTTCATTTCCACTCCAAACTCCTAGAGAAATCAATTTCAAACATATTCCAGTTCAGTTGTGGATTGGCATTGACGACGACGATTGCGTGAGACGTGTACACAAGTGTACTGGAATCACGGTTTTTGTTATTTTTTGGTCTTTTTCTCACCCGCTTCTGTTTGGTTTCGAGCATCTTGCGGGAATGCATCACTTCGAGCAAATGAATGGTCACGTCGTTTAAATCGGTGACTGGTTTGATTTTAAACACGATTATGTGGAGTTGGTCCTTCATTTTCTTCACGGAACCGTACACTTGGATGTACGTGTTCTCCACCATCGGTCGTTTGTCACTCGCCAGTTCGTCCTGAAACATTTTTCAAGTTTTTTTCGTAAAACATTCGGAGGTGAACGCGCAAATTTGCATTTTACACTCGAGTCGTCGATCCAATGTTGGATGGCAATCGGAGGTCCGGTCATGTCGTCCACGATGTACAAGATGTGAGTGGTTTTCTGCTCGACCGAGACGACCAAACCGACGACGGAGACCTAAAAGTAAAGAATTTTGTGGTTATTTAGTAATTTTTCTCGGTTTTTTACATTTTCCAGCTTAGTTGTAAATTGGTATGACGTAGGCATGCCGTTTGATGTAATTCACAACTGAACTGGATTTCGAATTACCATGTTAACTTCCATATCTCCTACTTTAAACGCGTCGGAGTGCTGCATGGTCTCGTGGATATGACCTATGGTGACAGGGACGACCGTCTGGCTTCTAAATTTCTGCAATTTAAGTCGTTTCAGTTGATTTTATGACGTTTTTTTTTTTAGCTTTTATTTACCCGCTGCTTGTCAGTTTGCGAGATACTCGTGTTGGGCGACGAGTCTTGCGGTTTATTAAACCCTTGTTGAGAGCCGAACGAGAACGCTAAAGCAAGGGATAAATGTAGGTTTATGTTTAAAAATGTGTGCGTTAATTTGCAATATTCACTTACAGTTGTTGGAGTTGTTGGACCACATTTTAGCGCGCAAATGTTGAAGTGAAAGAAAAGCCGGGACGATGGCGACATCTGGTGGCAAGAAGTCGATAGTCGCATTACGGCTCCGTCTGGTGATTGTCAGATTTGTAGTTTTGTTTTCAGAAGATTACACAAAAACTTTTGTTTGAGTCATTACAGATTTGTGTAATTTTGGCGAAAGTTATAATAGTGAAAAATGACTTTGTGATAATATGAATAAGTTGGCATGTTTTTTTTTTCTTCAAAATGATCCTCGTTTCAGTGTTGGTAGTAATATGGCTGTCCCTTGGGTTTTCTGCACAGTTTTGCCACTTTATTTGTTTACACTTTATGTACTGTAATTATACATATGTGACCGTCTGTTCCCCATACGGCACTGTGCGAGCGCAACCAACCGTTAGTAGGCGCATCTGGCCACAGATGGCGCCGAAACCGGTATTAGTACAAACGCGCGCCAAAGTCCCAGAAGTGGCGCCCGACTGGCGGCGTGACC
>JAQIXU010002843.1:0-10702 GCA_034701245.1 Strigamia transsilvanica
AAAAAAACCAAACCTCCAACATAATGAACCAATTAAAACCCAGTCATTAAAAAAGATTATAATCACAAAAAAATATATAAAAAATAAAAAATAAAAATACCTTTTTAACTTTTCATTGGATTCAGCAATCCTCGGTGCAAAATGCAGCAACAAATGGCACCGGAGTCAAATTTCCGTCTTGAATAACACTAAATAAGCACTTGCATGCAACTCCCTCAAGTATGCAGACACTGACTTAGATGAAAAATAACTTCTTGCAAAATAACAACAAAAATTACAGTTAAAAAAAATTATCTCCGCCTTCAAACCTCCAATTTTATGTGGGAGAAAATGCAGGAGGCAAGTCTCATTTCAACCATTACCTTTTGTAGGTTCGGATTTACTTGTATATAATCATGACTTGCATATTACAGTGTAAAAGGAGGGCAACCACTAAAAAGAAAAGCCAAAGCCCGAGCTTGTTTATTGGATCCTTAAGACCAATGACACTGGCAAATGTATTCTACATCCCTTGATTAAGTACCCGATAAAATACATCCAACCAGTCATATTCCAATCTAATTTACATTAAAATACCTTATTTACATTCAATTGGCAAATTAAAATTAATCATTTCTCCCTTTGTGGTCTGGCTGTAGTCTCACATACTGATCTAACGCACCTGTCCGGCAAACAGGGCACTTCGATTCCAACTCCCATTGGCTTGGCAAAATGAAAAGATAGTCCCGAAGTACATTCTTCAACAATGGCATTACCTCATCCCTGCAATGAACACAACTGACATCTTTTGTCATTCATCGACTCAAATCTTCAACATGAACTCTTTTTTTGAGATGGTATTCTTGAGCTTGTGATATGCCCGACCAATGGGAGTCTCTGTCTTGAGTTTTTAATTGTACGGAAACTCTGGTTTATCTTTAACACCCTCTAAAACATGCGTTAATTGATTCCAAAAGCGCTTTTCGACCACTGAGAGTTGTTATCAGACTCTGGTGTAACGTCCAGACTAAGATAACACATAGTACAGTATGTAGAATTTCTAAATTGCGCAGTACAAGTCGGCTGGTTTACAGAACGGCCTGCCCATGTAACAATATGTTGAAGAAATTCAACTTTACATAAAATATTTCCCACTTCTTGTCCAATACCTTTTTTTTAATGGCAATCCACAATTCTTTGCAGTTCTTGTTTATCTTTGCTTTGGCCTATGGTTGTCCTAAGAGTTGACTGGCTGCACCAGACTTTATTGTGTAAAAATGTAAAAATGAAAACATTGCATTATCCACAGTCAAATCCATCTAAAAGGCTAATTAAACGACTTAAGAGGCTTAAGACATGGCCAGTATCAGGGATTAAACTCACCTATTTTCAATGACATCATGAAAAAGACATAACTCAAGTTCCGCTTGCTCGCTAACAAACTCCCAGATTATAAATAAAAATCTCTTCAGACGTAACGTAGCTATTTAATTCTTAAAAAATAAGATGAGCAACAAACCATCCATTTCCCCCACTTCCCATAATTAAAGCAAACTCGTTGCTCGAACTGAAAATTTCATTCTGTACCTATCAAATGGAGAAAAAAGTAATGTTTCCTTGCTAGATGAGCTGTGCCTCAGTTCCCACTTTGATGCCGGCCAGTTTAATGGGTTGAAACTAAACTGTCACCTCCCTCAACACTCTTTAGACACTCCATTGACAAAAACAGAGTTAGATGGCCACTGGGGACGAGTCTCTCAAGAGACCAACCAAACGCATCCCCAACCCTCACCTTTTATTTCTTCAACCATTCCCTGTACCAAGCACAAACAAGAAGTTTAAAAAAGTGAATTTTATTCCACTTATTTGTTGCTATGAAGACCAAAAGCCCCTAAAATCAGCCCCAAAGCCTATTGTTTTACAGAGTTAACGAAGCCAAAAAGTATATTTTCCCTTGGATCCAGGAAATCGCACAATTTACACTTTTTTGGCCAAGGGGACCCCACAATTTACACTTTTACTGGTCAAAGGGGCCCCATAATTTACTGTTTTGCAGAGCTTTGGACATCCAAACATTTTCTTATCCTTTGGTCACAAGGGCCCATAATTTACACTTTCCAGCAAAGGAAACCCCACAATTTACACTTATATTGCCCAAGTGGGCCCCAAAGTTTGCTCTTTTCCAGAGCTTTGGAAATCCCAAAAATGGCCCCCAATTTACAATTTTTCTGGCCAAGGGACCCTAAAATTTTGTCTCGACTATTTTGGAGTGGGATAGGAAAGGGTCCGAAATTTGGCAGTGCCCTCCAGACCCCATCTCATTTCTCTCAGGCCCTGGTTGATTGTAATTTTGAAGTTGGGGAAATTTCCAAGCGTGTTCCCAAAGAAAAAGTTATTTAATTGCAATATGAACCCCTCCTATTAAAAAAGGGAGCTATCAAGGACAAGAGTAGCGTGTCAACTCATTTAGACTGCCCATTAAGACATTTCAAAACACCATTACGAATCACAACATATCATAAAAACAAGCAATTTCAACCAAGTACACACAGCATAATGTGTTTGCCAATGAGTGCAGCAGATGCTTCACACTTGGAAAATAACTCCTTTTTTGCCTCTGTGTTTGCAGCATGTCAAAAACAAATGAAAAAAAAAAACAAGAAAATACACATAACTTTATTCCCAATCACCCAAACAAAGCCATTATTATTATCGGTGCCTCATTTCCTGGTTTGTCCACTATGTACAATCGCCGTCGAAAAGTGTGTCGCTTCTTTCCATTGAGAGCATGGCGTAACAGCGACAATTTTTTTTTTCCACGATTGTACATCGATGTATTTCGGGACCTAGGGCTTATTGACGTCCAATGGGGCCCCATTTTTTGTTAGATTAAGAATCTTTAAATTGGGGTTTAAAATTCATTTTTAATAACATCAAAATCAATTTTTGTGGGCCTTTGAGCCCTATGTAGATCCGGTGACAATGTCTTTGACCGCGATTGTACATCGATGTACATGTTTAATGACATTTCTATCAAGGAAAGGGAAGTGAAAAGGTGTTTTATTGAAATTCTCCATCACTTCCGGTCCATGCACACATTTTACTACTTTGAGTTCAAAGAAAAAATCATTAAAAGAAAAAAAAACTGCTGTTTAGCTGAAATTCGCCATTACTTCCGGTCTGAGTGCACATTTTACTACTTTTTGGGGCTCAATTTTCTATTGTGATATTAATAAGAAACAATTGGAGAAAAAAAGCAAAGCGAGCAATCTAATTCATCTTGTTGTTTAGGTTAATTCCAAACTGAAGCAAGCAAAGAGAAAAATGGTCAATCTGCACATATTACTATAATCTAGCAGGTACTGGCCATCAGATACCTTTCATGTGAGTCTTGTTCGTGACGAATACCATGTAATCAAGGCAAAGACATTACTTTGTCTGTCAGTTTTTTCTCTCTCTGTTTCTTTATTACTATCACAACCTTCATCAGAAAAATATACATGCATCATTCCAAGATCCTTCACCTTGAGAACCCAACATCAAAGTCATATTAAAACTGATGAGTTTTTTTGGATTTTTTTTTTTGGATTTTTACATTTATTTTTATTTTTTGATGGGATTTTGTCTTTGGGATTAATGCTGGAAGGGCCAGATGTGTTTTTTTGGACATCAGTTAAGATGAAAAATTGATTTCTTATGTTTTCTTCATTTTGATGATTTTTATGTTTACTTATCAACTTTTCATTGGAAATTTATTGGTTTTACACTACAGTGCTGTGTTTCTAATGGTTTGTTTATCCCTTGGCATTTTCACCTCTTCAATTTATATATAAAGCAATCAAATGATATTAAACACCTATAATAATAGTGTTTTTTAAAATAAATTGTATACTATTTGTTTTAATATTAAACAAGTGCTAAAACAAATTTCAATAGAAATTCCAAAACTACTTTTATTAAATCAAAATTGACCAATTCTTAATTTAAAAAAAAAAAAACATAAAATTCTATGAAAACCTTACCGAATTCAATTTTCAATTAAAATTTATAAAAAAAATTCCAACCAATCTGATCTAATCTAAAAATGGCCGCCTGCAACTTAATTTTTTAAAAAAACCCACACAAAAACCCACACGTAGTCACATCCGGTACTCCAAAAAAAAAAATCAACCCCTAAAATCAAATTAATTTTTTTTCATTAAATTTTAACATAAAAAAAAATTTAAAAACAAAAACGAAAAACGGTAAAAATTCAATTTGCAAAAACGTCTCCTTCATTTATTATTAAACCCACGACGATGCAAAAAGCTCGGAAATTGAAAGACATGTTGGTGAAAACACCGATCAATACATTACACGTTGTCATGACAACACCATCCGAGCACCTCCCATCTTGGGAGACGCAAAATCCAATCACGAGCAAGCTAAAGATGCCACTCACGACTATGGGCGCCAACGAATTCCGTTGGACGAGTGAATATGCTCCACCAAAGCCTATTGGATGCTCGCTTTTCCAAACCAAAATAAAAAATATATATAAAAAAAATAAAAAATAAAAAAAAGGTTCCTGAAAAACAGCCCCCGCCCCCACTTACATGGCTAACGATGATGGTGGGTGGGTGGATCGCATCCGTTGTGGCTTGCGTGTGCTAAACCCTTTCCATTCAGCCAGTCACGCCACTCTGCACTCTTACAAAAGCCAATTTTCTCGTATCAAAGCCCGTTTTGCATACAGATGAGTCAACTGCATAAAGGTGCGCGCAGCGTGGATTTTGGATTTTGTTTTCTGTGTGTGTGGCGTGTGAATGTGTGGAATTATTAATGGATAAATATTTGTTGTTTGTTAGGATTGGTGGTTTTTTTCTGGTTTTTTTAATTTTTTTAATTATTTTAAATTTTTGAAAATTTTTTTGAAAAATTTGAAACAATGGTGGTTGATTGTCTGGAGTTTCAATATTTCAATATTTTTTAAGGAAATTTTCCGAATTTTAAAAATTTTTTTCGAATTTTAAGATATTTTTTCTAATTTTAAGACATTTTTCCGAATTTTAAGAGCATTTTTTTCAATTTTAAGAAAATTTTCGGAATTTTAAGACATTTTTCCGAATTTCAAGAGAATTTTTTTCAATTTTAAAAGAGTTTTCCGAATTTTAAGACATTTTTCCGAATTTTAAGACAATTTTCCGAATTTTAAGACAATTTTCCGAATTTTAGAAACATTTTTCGAATTTAAAAAAATATTTTTAAATTTTTAGAAAATTTTTCCAAGTTTTTATTTTTTTTTCCAAATTTTCCCAAATTTTTACTTTTTTTTCCGAATTTTTAATTTTTTTCTCCAAATTTTCCAATTTTTTCCAAATTTTTAAATTTTTCCCCCAATTTTTAAATTTTTTTCCAAATTTTAAGAAAATTCTCAAATTTTTCATACCCAAGATACAAAATCCCAACCAAATCCCAAAACGAACAAGAAAAAAGCCCCAAAAACTCCCAATCCCATCATCATTACAAACCACTTTAAATGTAACCATTTGCACCCAGTTCTCACTCTCAATACATCCCCATCTTTTAACCTCCATTCCAAATCCTGGTCATCTGTCAAGATTAACTCTGATAGCTCATAATGAAAGGGTGGATTGCTCCTTGCTCTACCTTGCTCCTTTTTCAACGACGGGGTCAAAGAACCTTCTTTTTACCCCTACAAAGAAATCCCCCCCTCTATTCTGACCTCATCTTATCACATGCCTAACAAGATTCATCACTTTTCCAACCCCACTTTAAAAAATATTCTGTTTTTAGAAAGAAAAATTTATTTCATAACAACTTGTGCACTTCCCAGTTCAACTGGTCACGTGCGAGTTTCAAGGTGCCTTTTGTAGACACCCTTCTCGACAAGACTCATGAATGATACCCCTACACGCGTGCCGAAAGAAACACCAAGACCTCCCTCTTACCATTTTTTGCCTTCTAACAACTCAAAAAATTACCACCAAATATATTCACTTCGTATTTTTATTTTATATTTAAAACTTTTTAAAAATTAAATTTATTTCAGTTGTTTCATTGAATTTTGACCAATTGTTTTTGTGTTTTCTTTGTTCTGTTGTTGTTTCTAACTATTATTTTATTGTTGTTTTTAACTATTTCATTGTTGTTTCTAACTATTATTTTATTGTTGTTTCTAACTATTTCATTGTTGTTTCTAACTATTTCATTGTTGTTTCTAACTATTATTTTATTGTTGTTTCTAACTATTATGTTATTGTTTTCTGTTTTGTTTTCATTGTTATTTCTAGCTATTATGTTATTGTTTTCTATCGGTTTTCTTTCTGTCTTTGTTTCTGACTTTTTTTCTTCTAATTTGTTTTTAATCTTGTTATTTTAACTCTGGTATTTTCAATTTTTGGATATTTGAATAAATTTTAGTTCTAGTATTTCAAAATCTTCAATATATTTTTTTTTTTAGCCAAAAATAAAAATATTTTTTTTAGAACACCAGTCTCTTTTTTTATTATCATTTGAAATCATACTTTAAAACAACCTAATTTATATTCCAACTAAAACCAATCACCAAAACCTCATTAAAAACCCTTTAAAACCCTTCCACCATGACTGATCACAATTGGCTGCATACTCCTTTATGCTCATTGGATCAAATTTGAACCAATCCAAATTCAAATTCAAACTCCATACATTAAAAAATAAAACTAAAAAAAAAACCCAACCAACCAACCATCCACCACCCAACCCCCACAACCAACCAACAAAAATAAACCCCCAAAAACCCAAAATTCACCATCAACAAAAACCAAAGCCAAGTCCACTTCAAACTGAGGGGTTGAGGTGATCAACCAGAGGGGTGTGCATGTCCATTGGTGGTCAAGTTGTGCAGCTGCCATTGCACATAGTGGCCAACAACAAGTTCCTTCTGTCTCTCATTCAACCAACAGCTGATTTACAGTTGCTCTTTATGCACTGCTCTACTATGCAAGTGCTAGGGAAATATAAAATAAAATAATAATAAAAAAGGAGAAAGAAACAAGCTGAAAAGACTGAGCCTTTTTAACCATCCCCTCTGTTAGTGTGCAGCTGCTCCCAGCCCAACTTATTGTCACAGTGCTGCTAAAGAATTCAGAGTATGGTGTAACGAAAAAAATAAAGAGATATTCTCCCTCCCTAAATGCACATTGAAATGGGGAGAAAAAGCTCAACTAGATTTATGTATTCGTAAATAACCTCTTGCTTTCTGCCAAACTTGGCCGTTTGGCCAATCTGGCTTTTCACAGTCAGCTTGCAAATACCATTTCTGGCTAACTAAATTGAATAAATCGTTTGGAAATGCGTGTTGAAAGCTCGCTAAACTGTTAACGCCGGCTTTCAACTTTCGCTATTAATTTTCATACTTCGACGTTCTTCCGTTGAAGATTTTACATGTTAAATTTGACATTTAGACTGGTTTAAATGACTTTATGAATGCACCTAGTGAGTTTTTATGGGATTATTAACACTCTTCGCAAATAAATGAAAAATTTTTAAATTTGTCACTAAAGGCCTTTCGATCCGAAGATCCTCATCAGTAGCGAAGAATCCATTGAGACGGTTTTGTCAAATCAATTTTTGTGTTTAACTTTGTTTTATTTTTCATGTTTTATTTTTTTTTTAAGATTAAAAGCAGCAATTTATCATAATTTGTGTAAAAGTGACTTCTGTCCACTTTTTTTTTTTTTTTGCTTTTTTCACAATAAATTTCTAACAAAAAATTTACTTTTGCTTCAAACTTTAATCCTGCTTTTAAAAGTGGCTGTCAATGATGTCAATCATTTCTGAAACAATAAAGGCACAACTCATTAATCACTTTCAAAACTTGTGAACAATTCTTAATGTCTTTAACTTTCAATTAAAATTAAAACATCAAAAAAAAATAATAAAAAATTATTTTCTTTCATTTTTACTTTCCATCTGACAGACCCCACAGCAGTGAAAAATGATTTCAAATATGTTTTTCACACAAACTGGTTTTGCCTTTAATTGATTTCCCATTTCCAAACCCAAATTAAACCCTAATTAAGAGCCCTGAACGCCATCAAACACCAGAAAACGTAATAATAATAATTTAAAATTTCACCATACAAATTAACTTGGAGCTAATAACAGCACAAAACACCTTTTAATTAATCAAAATTCCCTTTAATTCCTCCTAATTTACACCAATTACAAACAGAAAGCTAAAAATTAATAATTTCATCACAAGCAGCAGCCCTTCTCACCAAAATAGGCACCAGCAGCCCGTGTTACATTCGCTTCCTTCATCAGTGCTGACCATAACAAATGACCAGGCAAACTCATATCACAACAACAAAATATTTCATACCCATATGGGAAAAAGCTCTGGCATTTACTGCCACAACTTCACAAACCCCTTGCTGCAGGCCAAAGAGCAGTCCACTAAACAAAACCCTTAATAATCAACCTTTAACGACCAACACCAACCATATGTTGGCGATTTTTAATCCAGTTTCGTGTGGAAATGTTTACGTTTAGTTTGGGTTGAGTAACTTCGCAAATTTATTCCTAGGTGGCAGTGCTTGCTAGGCAAGATGAAGGGTCAATAAATCCATGGGTTGAATGGTGGGCAAGTGCCAATGTTGAATTCCAATTTTTTTTTTTTGCTCTTGAAAATTGCATGTCGGGTGCTGAGTGGATGCCATTTTGGTTTCTTAGGTTTGTTGGGTGTTTGTTCGTGAATTTTTAAAAGTAATTTAAAGTACATGAAATGTCGTAAAAGTGAGAAAAATAGAAAGATTTCATAAAAATCTTCATAAATTTGACTATAAAAAAAAATCATTAAAATCTTCATAAAATTTAGTGAAAAAAGCAATAAATCTGATCAAAATCTTGATCAATTTGAGTAAAAAACCAATAAATCTCATAAAAATCTTCATAAAATTAAATAAAAACCAATAAATCTCATTAAAATCTTGATAAATTTGAGTAAAAAACCAATAAATCTCATCAAAATCTTCATAAAATTGAATAAAAACCAATAAATCTCATCAAAAATCTTCATAAAATTAAATAAAAACCCAATAAATCTCATCAAAATCCCCATAAAATTGACAAAAAAAAACGCAAATCTCCATAAAATTGAAAGAAAAAACAAAAAAAACAAAAACACAAAACCCAAAAAAGCAGAAATCAATTAAAACAAACCAACAATACATCACAACATTCTTCCACACACACTCACCATCACCACAGTCCCATTCCCTCGAAAATATACGGCATGCTTCACAGCTCAAAGTGACATTACATATTGGTGGAATATTTCTTAGCTCCCATATTCAGCTGACAAGTATCTTCCATGAATGTGAGATAAACGCTTAGCGAGATAGGGCCTTTCACCATATTTTGCCCAGCGCTGTCTCCAAGCGCATTTATATTTATACACCAATGCTTTTTAATGCACAGAACAGGCCATTCCAAGCCCTGTAAATCTTACTTTTATCACGGAAAAATGTTCATATATATGACTCATAATTCATATGTCTTTGCATTTCACCAACAAAAATATTTTTTTGTCTTCATATTTTATAATTTATGGTGTAATAAAAGTGTTCAACAAATTATAGAATTTAAGTGCTGTTATGTGTTTTAAAAAACGACGGCGAAAAACACATGAAAGATTTAACCACGTACAGGTAAATAAATTCAAAAACCAGTTTTGTGGTGTGCTAGCTTGGGATTTAGTTCGCAGGTTTGCCACAACGATAGCAGAGTGACTTTCTTCTTGTTGTGATGGTATCATAACAACAGATTGTTGTTTGAATGAAGTTATTTTGGATTCCGGATCTAAAAAACCATGTTTTGATCCAATAGTTTGTAATGATGGATCTTAATACTAGATTCTGGGTCTAAAAAACCATGTTTTGATCCAATAATCTAAGATGGTGGATCTTAACAATAGATTCTGGGTCTAAAAATTTGATTTTGAATCTAAAAAATTGATTTTGAATCTAAAATGTAGATCCTGGATCTAAAGAATAGCTTCTGGATCTAAAACATAGATCTTGAATCTGAAAAATAGATCCTGAATCTAAACAGCTAAATCCGGGATCTAAACAACTGAATCCTGGATCTAAACAACTGAATCCTAGATCTAAACACCTGAATCCTAGATCTAAAAAAATAGATCCTGAATCTAAACAGCTAAATCCTGGATCTAAACAACTGAATTCTGGATCTAAACAACTGAATCCTGGATCTAAAAACCTGAATCCTGAATCTAAAAAAAATATATTCTGAACCTAAAAAGTATATCCTGGATCTAGAACATAGATCCTGGATCTAAAACATAGATCCTGGATCTAAAACATAGATCCTGGATCTAAAACCTGAATCCTGGATCTAACAAAAATATATTCTGAACCTAAAAAATATATCCTGGATCTAAAAGAATAGATCCGGGATCTAAAACATAAATCCTGGATCTAAAACATAGATCCTGGATCTAAAACATAAACACTGAATCTAAAAAACTGAATCCTGAATCTAAAAAGCTGAATCCTGGTTCTAAAAAACTGAATCATGGATCTAAAAATTATATCCTGGCTCTAAATAATAGATTTTAGATCTAAAAATTAGATCCTGGCTCTAAATAATAGATTTTAGATCTAAAAATTAGATCCTGGATCTAAATAATAGATTTTAGATCTAAAAATTAGATCCT
>JAQIXU010002844.1:0-10698 GCA_034701245.1 Strigamia transsilvanica
TTAGCATGGTCATTTCTTTATTTCTCCTGTATGTGGAACACATTAGAGTTTTTATTCTAAGTGAAATTCATCTTGATAAAGGCGCCTACAAGCCTACATTGTCTACATTGTTCGTTTGCGTGGTTTGTACAACATCCTGGCCCGGCCGACGTCGTTGGCCTCCCGGCCAAAGCGACGTCGTTGGCCTCTCGGCCGGGCCGACGTCGTTGGCCTCTCGGCCCGGCCGACGTCGTTGGCCTCTCGGCCCGACCGACGTCGTTGGCCTCCCGGCCCGGCCGACGTCGTTGGCCTCCCGGCCGGGGCGACGTCGTTGGCCTCCCGGCCGGGGCGACGTCGTTGGCCTCCTGGCCGGGCCGACGTCGTTGGCCTCCTGTATAGTTATACACCATTAATTATTTTAAAATGGCTCCTAACATATTTATTCTCGATCGGGTGTCAAAAAACCGTTAGCCATCAACACTGAAAAAAGAAAAAAAATCGAATTATGGTCATTAAATCGTCAGTTGGAAAAGTTGTGATTTATACAAGACTTACTTCGATTGACAAAAACAGCTTAGATTTGGTGGTTTTTCCCTCAAAAACTACTGAACTCGATGGAGCGGAATCCGTGCTGGTGTCAACATGGCAACGGGCGGGACTCGCAAGTGAAAACCGTTGATCGAGGCAGAACAAATCTTGACTACACCTACGGTGGCCTGGAGTGACCGTCACACGATCTGCTCAATAAATGAATAAAACTTGAAAGTTTTTATCGTTTCTGCATTAAATTCACGAGTTTGTATGCAGTATTCAAAAAATTTGGATGAAAAACTACAGAAACAAATTATTTATACATGAACAGAAGTTGGACCCTTTTGCATTGACTGCTTGATAATTTCCCATTGGTTGGTTGACAGTGATTGGTAATCTCCCTCGGGAAACCGGTCATAACACTGCGAACTTGCATAATTATTTCCGTCTGGGTCAAGTTCAGCTTATTATGCTGATTTATGTTTTAAAAAATGAAAAATTAAAGAAAAAACTTAATAGTAATGTTTCGACTGCATTTCTGAATAAAAGTGAAATAAAAGTGAAAATAAAATATTTTCGATATGCTAGGTTCAAGTTGTTATTTTAGTGTGATGGATTTTCTGTCAGGATTTTGGCAGCTAGGGATGGAACCAACAGATTCAGAGAAAACTGCCTTTTCAACTACAGATGGACATTGGGAATGGGCCCGGATGCCTATGGGTCTTAGCAATGCACCAGCTGCTTGGCAGAGGCTAGCTGATTTCTTGTTGCTGAGATTAAAGGGATCCATTTGTTTTGTTTATGTAGATGACATAATTGTATTAAGTGATACACTTGATTCACATTTGCAAAGATTACAGATGGTATTTGATAGATTAAGAAAATCAAACTTGAAATTAAAACCCAAAAAATGTCAGTTCGTGAGGTCTGAGGTGCGCTATCTACAAGTAGGTCATATTGTTTCTGCAAATGGAATTCAGCCAAATCCGGAGATTTCAGCAGTTGAGAAATTTCCTACACCATTAGATGTAAAACAACTACGAGGCTTTCTTGTTCCAGTTGGTTATTTTAGAAGGCATGTAAACAGTTTTTCAGATAGGGCAAAGCCTCTAACTCAACATACTAAAAAGGACAATCCATTTATTTGGACAGAACAATGTGAAAAGAGTTTTCAAGACTTAAAGATGGCATTAATAACGGCTCCTTTGCTCAGTTATCCGAATTTCACAAAAACATTTGTAGTTACTTCAGATGCATCCCAAAAGGCTGTTGGTGCAATATTGTCTCAGGAATTTGAAGGAAAGGAATATCCGATTTGTTATGCTAGTAGACAGCTAAATTCCGCTGAGACGAGATATTCTACAACAGAATTAAAGTGTCTTGCTGTAATTTTTGCAGTCAAACAATTTAGATGTTATTTGTATGGGAAACCATTTAAAATTATTACTGATCACAGACCCTTGAAGTGGTTAACTAAGATTAAAGATCCTTCCTCACGATTGGCTAGATGGGCTTTGTTCTTATCTGAGTATACTTTCTAAACCTTACACCACTACGAACTCAAAATGAAAATGAGTCAATTACGGACTATATGTACGCTAAACTGAAGCAAATCAAGAAATGTCCTGTCCAACTCTGCAACCGTTTGTTTGACTATTTTTAAGTTTGGTAATTCCTTCTAATTCTTATTATTCTCCAATGTGCTCATTTTTGTGCATCTCATTAATTTATCTCAAACTTATATTTTTCCCATTTCTTCAAGATAATCTGACTCATTCTTCTTTTACCACCTTTATTGTTTTATCTATTTCGTCCATCTTGCCATCCGATGCAACGCAACATTCGACGAACGCAGTAAGAAAATTGTCTTAAACTTCGCCCTCCCCATTCCCACCTGTAAACACTTGGCTGACCCGTGTCACGCTATACCGACCACGAAAAAATACCTAAAAAACAACAAAAAGACCCTTAGATCTATATGTTTGATATCAGGCCGGTCTATTGTTTATAAGTTGGAGATACAGTAGCGCTCAAAAGTATTTGAACAACATGTTTTAGCCATTATTGTTGATTACAGAAATAAGCACAAAGATGGCACTTGAACCGTTTCAACTAGATAAAACAACAGTTGTCATTAGGGATCCCACCAGCAGAAATTCAATAATCGGAAATTGTTTAAAAAGAAATGTTGTTTCAATTGAGGACTGTGGCATGGGTACAAAGTCTGAGGATTTAATGCATAATAATTCTGACCATGATGATTGGGTAAGTTTTGATCAATGTGGTCAATGGTTTCATCGTATTTGTGTAAATTTAAATATTGAGATAGCAAAGAATGAAAACTTCACTTATATTTGTAGTTAAAATTTAATTAATATTTGGAAGCTGACTGCTTATATTCCCTAAATTCAGAAAGCAGGGCTTTACAAAATCTTAATTTTAAATATTATTTACTTGGTTTTTGTGTTTGGAGCAGAACTATGTATTCTTGTAATATCTGTAATTTCTTGTAATTTTATCCATGTATAGTTTTAAGTCCTTTTTTATTAACGTACTAATAAACTAACAAAACTCACTCTTGAGTCAGTACCTTGACGTGGTGAGTGAGCTTAAAACAAAACCTGACTTAAAACTTTCCATGGCGCCAACTATTAATTTTTTTCCAAAATAACATTTTAAAATTTTTTTTGAAGTAAATTGTTCCGTATTTTATTTATGCAGTGAGAAATGGAACCACAAATCAATGGACATTATGTTGCTGGCGACAGTCAAATGGTGTGATTTCTGCAAGCAACATTTAAATCCTGTGTTAATGACAACTCTGTCAACTCACATACAAACTTGACTTTTTTTATTTTATTTAAATTGAAATACTTTTAAATTCCTTTTTCTCCCTTTTTTTTAGAACACCGATATTGTAAAAGTGGTTTAAAAATAACAGAACTGACCAATTTCCTCAAAAATCAGCAATTACCAAGCAAATTGGTGGTTTTAATTGGATCTAACGATATTAAATGTGTAAGGATATATAGAAATTGTTTTAGGATTACCAACACAATTTTTACTAAATAAAGAAATTTATCTAAAATACTTTTTATTTTAAAAAGAATTAAATATAATAAAATTGAAAAGTGATATGAATCATCTAATTAACACTTTAATTAAGAAAGTATCCATTTTAACTATCTTAACCTTGCCATCTGTTTCATACCTCAAACATGGCCAATTAAAAATGCTAAATGTTTATAATACTTGGTTACTAAATTTTGATGGAAAATATAATGGTAGGCTACAAATTAAAATCTTAATGAATAATGTTTTCAGCATCAATAAATCTTTTTTTCTTTCTAGGAAAATTGCGAGTATTATCCCTGCACAAGTTATTTATCAATTCACATCGCCACAATTCGATATTATTTGTTCGAAAAGCACATTAAGTTTTCATTAAACAAACGTGAGAATTTTCCATTTTAAAGATTTTCATTTTTTTTAAATTTAGAAACTACAGAAATGGCAGAAATGATTTGCTACACATTAACAAGAAAGAATTTGAAGAAATGTTAAAATATTTTATGTCACATTTGTAAACAAAATAATTCAAAGAATTCAAATCAAATATAAATAACTTGATTTCTTTATTTTTTATTTTTTCGGACAGAGTAGCTCTAATATAACAAATGAAAGAAGAGAAAGTTCAAGCAGAACTCCGAGAAGATTAATAGAAACATGATTTAACATTTATTGCTATGCTTAACATTGCTTTGCTTTGAGAATTGTGAGATTGATTTAATTTTTAACTATTAAATATAATAATTACTTCAAAAAATATATATATTGTTAGTATTTAAGAATGGTATATGTAAATTGAGAATGATAAAATGAGAACTGAGCAGTGAAAATACGAGATTTTGGAAATTTGATGGCACATTGCAAAAAAAAAAGGGATTTATGCTGTAAAAGAGGACAAAAGTTAGAAAAGAAGATCATTACTTCAACATGATTGCCGTCATCATCCTCGAGTTCTTGCTAACAGTTTTACAAAACGCTGTTCAACTGGTATTGCGACTGCTGCTGCATTACAGGAATAAGAGGGAAGAAGAACGGGAAGCACGAAAACTGACAAGAGAGGCTCCCAGAAGCCGAAGGGTTAGAGAAGCAGTAAGAGTGGAAGAGGCCGGACCACCAAGTGGTGAGGATGCAGGGATGCGAGGAATTTTAATCGGAAGGGGGCGAGCAATCGGGAGACAGCGCTTGGCCCCAGCACCATCCAGGATCGTCGAAGAGGTAGCCCCCATAAATCAGAGGGAGACAATTGCGGAAGAACGAAGGAGGCAGGAATTTAGGCAAATGCAAGAGGCCCGGATATTAATGGAAGAGGAGGATGCCCGGGCAGCATACGAGGATGCACTAGAGGATGAGGACAGAGAGTTCCCATGAGGATATCCGTGAAGAAACAGTAATTTGTGTGGCTTATTATTAGTATTGTTTTATTTTACTTTCCATGTATTGTGTGTTGAAAGTATATTCTTTGTGTTATATGTTAGATTTAAAGGGGTTTTCCTTTTTTTAGAGGTGTTTTTAGATTTAAGAGGGGGAGGATGTGAGAATTACAATCTTTATCATTTTTAATATTATTGTATAAAACTGTTAGTAAATAATATCTGAGTGTTAAATTGAAAGAGTGTTTATTTCCATTGTATTGTGTTACGTGTGTCACTATACTGTTATATTAGTCTACCTTATTAGTTTTCCTTTTGTTTTGTATAAATATAGTGCTTGTACAATTGCTTTTGGCTTTTTTTTTTTAAATAGTAAAAGGTTTAAAAAACACATGTGCTCAAAGGACTCTAAATCATTTGGCTTGGTTTTCATTAACCAAGAAGAACCCACAACGAGAGAGGTGCCGGATCATCACATTATGTTATGTCATGCGTGTCATTATTTGCGTCATAGTATTGTTCTTTTGTTATATTAGTTATACCTTTTTATTTAAAATATTATGCTTGGACAATGTCTTTTTGCCTAGATAGTAAAAAGTTTGAAAACATCACTATGCCCGAAAGACTCTAAATTATTTTGGCTTGGTTTTCATTAACCAAGAAGAACCGACAAGGAGAGCGGTGCCGGAATATCACAGAACCAACAGCAGCAGTTTGTACACATACAACCTGAAGGACTAATTTACATCTCAGATGATGAAGAGGAAGTGCATCAACTGCCAGCCCATCAGCCACGACCACTACCACAACATCAACCACAAGAATTGGAACCAAATTACTAAAGGTAGACTCAACTGAAGATTGCTGTGTCTGTCAATTTAATATGAAGAAAGACGAACAAGTGGTTGAATTAAATTGCAGACACACCTTTCACTACCAGTGTTTCTTGCAATGGGGATGTAAAAATGAAACATGTCCCGTCTTTAGAATAATGTGGTAAGAATAGTTGAAATGAGAACTGAGTAGTGAGAAAATGAGTTTTTTGTAGAAATCTGACAATAAATTTGAAAAAAATAATATAGGACAAAAGTAAAGGAAGAGAACCATTACCTCGAGGAATTCAATATAATCGCCATCATGATTTTGAAATTTTTTCTGATTGTGTTGTGAGAAACCAGCCAGTCGGTGCTACGTCTGTTAGCACATTATAAGAATAAGAAGGAAGAGGAGAAGGCATTACGAAGACGACTGAGGGAGATGCCACCAAGTCAACTGGAGGCTCCCATGAACCAAAGAGACGAGGGAGAGGCAAACGCGGAGAAAGCCAGATCACCAAAAGATGTTGATGTCGTAAGGCCACAGGCAGTTCTGGTGGATTGAGCGCCATCGGGACCCACCGGCCAGTCACGGATTGACACCGGTGCACGAAGCTATCTTACTGCGATTCCCAGTTGCAAGGGAGATCGTAGCCGACGTCGTAGCAGTCACGCAACACGAGGATTTGGGGTAGGAATCTCTCTAAGGACTTTCAGTCCTATTCCGAATGTTTTTGTATAGTGTTTATTAGACGGCCTGGAAAAATGTGTGTAGTACATGGTGTCATTAACGCAGAGGCGTATATTGAAGACTTACAACTTAGACTATCATCTCACACCAACGATGGAAGATCAGTTTGGTGATGAGAAATGCATATTCCAGGGTGGCAATGCTCCATGTCACAAAGCCAAAAAAGTGCAAGAATGGCTTCAAGAGCATAATATTGAGCATTTCGAATGGCCTTCCAACAGCCCTGATTTTAACCCAATTGAAAATCTATGGACTATTTTGAAGAAAAGATTTAATAAACAACATCCAACCAATAAGGCCGTATTAACAGCTGCTATCAACAACTCCTGGCCAGAGATCAGACTAGAAGAATGTCAAAGACTGGTGCATCAAATGCCAGATCACATCAAGACAGTTATTAAGGCCAAAAAAGGGCAGTGGGACAATGTAAATGCCACATTTATTGAGAAATATGGTCTTACAATACAGTAAGACAACGTAAATGCCACATTTATTGAGAAATGTCGGCTTACAATACAGTGGGACAACGTAAATGCCACATTTATTGAGAAATGTGGGCTTACAAAACAGTGGGACAACGTAAATGCCACATTTGTGTGGAAATGTGGGCTTACAATATCAGTCATAAGCAATTGACCAGAGCTCTCTTTTGGTTCCACTGATACAAGAATAGTAATCAGTTTAGCCAGGGGTGACCACGTGGAGGTAGAGAGTTGGATTTTACACCCCCTTAAAAATCAAATTGAACAATTCGACTGAATAAATTCACCAAAACAACTAAATAATGGTCGAAATCTATCAAGAACATGAGGCCGCATTCATAAAGTCATTTGAACTTGTTTAAATATTTTAAACCAGTGTAAATGTCAAATTTAACATGTAAAATCTTACATTTCGACTAGTTTAAAGAATTTAGACAAGTTTAAATGACTTTATGAATGCGCCGACTAAAATTAAACGCTTAAATTGACCAAACTGACCAAATTCACATTTTGGGGCAAATTTAGATCTTGTCAATAGAACGCCTATGTTCTATTAGAGCATTTACGCTAATAGCACATCAACAAAAAATAAAATTATCGAGAATTATAAACGAAACCAAAGCGCTGAAAAATGTTTATCACACACCCGGTTAGAATTCGAACCCTGCAGCACAGCTCAAGTTGCTCCGCTCGTAAACAGGACCACTTTCGAGATTAACATGAGAAATCGCACCAAAAAAACAAAGAATTTGTACCCACTGTATAAAAAAATCAAGTTTAAATTTAAATAAACGTGAAAACTACCTAGGAATAAATTTTTTGTGACGAATTAATAAGAGGATTTTATGCTGGAAACAGTCATTCACTCGCGATCAAGTGTCAAAAAACCGTTGCCATCAACACTGAAAAAAGAAAAAATCGAATTATTGTAACTAAATCGTCAGTTGGGAAAGTTGCGATTTATACAAGACTTACTTCGATTGACCACGAACACAAAAACAGCTTAGATTTGGTGGTTTTTCCCTCGAAAACTACCGAACTCGATGGAGAGGCAACCGATGGCAACGGGCGGGACTCGCAACTGAAAACCGTTGATCGAGGCAGAACAAATCTTGACTACACCTACGGTGGCCTAGAGTGACCCTCAACACTATCTGCTGAATAAATGAATAAAACTTGCAAGTTTTATTACACCATTTATCGTTTCTCCAAAAAATTCACGAGTTTGTATGCAGCATTCAAAAAATTTGGATAAAACACTACAGACACAAATTATTTATACATAAACAGAAGTTGGTTGGTTGACAGTGTTTGGTAATCTCCTCGAGAAACCGATCACAAAACTGCGACCTTGCAAAATTATTTCCGTCTGGGTCAAGTTCAGCTTATTATGCTGATTTATGTTTTAAAAAATAAAAAATAAAAGAAAAAAAATTAATACAAATGTTTCGACTGCATTTCTGAATAAAAGTGAAATAAAAGTGAAAATAAAATATTTTCTAATAAAAACTTTAAATTTTTAATTTCACTTAAGATTTGAAAAATATATTTCTACATTTGACTAGGTTTTCATTTTGAATAAACAAATAAATAATCAAGAAAATTAAAAACAAACATAAATAATCGATTAAATTTGATTAAATGATTAAAAATTCCCTGTGAAATTAAATGGCAGTGAGAATATTTAAGTATTAACTTGAACTGAGAAAGAATGAAGGAAATAAATAAATATTTTTATTTTTTTTAATAATCTCAGTCATCTTTTCCTTGTACGATTTTTTTTCGCATGTGGATGTCTGTCATAATTCGTGCAAAATAAAACGATAAATCATTGCGAAACGTTTTATTCATATCAGAAAACAAGTACTTTAGATACACCAACGCGCCACACTACTCGATCTTACAAATGCGACTTGCACAATTCGCTTCTTCTCCTCACGGAGCAATTCCAATTAGGAGAATTTTATGCTGGAAACAGTCATTCAATCGCGATCGAGTGTCAAAAAAATTCAACAAATTCCATTCATTGGTTGTTACAGCACCATTCTCAAACTCCAACCGACTTAACAATATCGTAAATCTCAGCAGAATGACATTGACGTAAACTCAACAGCCACGCACCAGGATTAGCTTGTAGTTGAAAATATCCCGAAATGTAAAAAATTAAATTTTCACTTATTACGGTTCTTACCAGATGCCACTCTTTCAATCGCTCTGGTATAAATATCAATACACGTATGCACAGCATCTTCCAAATCCGTCTTTTCCTTAACTGCCTTCGCCAAACATCGTTTCGCATAAAAATCCCAAATAAACTCTTCCTTTAGCAGCCGCTCTTCCCCACAAAAACGTGTTCGAAGTCTGAAAAGCAATAAAACCCAGAAAAACAAATGAAAAAGCAACAAAAACCGATTAAAAACCAACAAAATCTCAATAAACACATCAAAAACTAATCAAAATCTGAATAAAATCACCAAAAACTAATCAAAATCTGAATAAAAGTACCAAGAACCAATCAAAAATTAGCTAAATCTGAATAAAATCACCAAAAACTAATCAAAATCTGAATAAAATCAACGCAAACGTATCGGGGGAACGAATTCGGGGAACGAATAGAAAACGTATCGAATTCGGGGAACGAATCGAATCGAATCGAGAGAGCGAGTCGAAAACGAATTCTTGTAACGAATCGAAAACGAATTCGCGGAACGAATTCTTGGAACGAATTCTTGGAACGAATCGAAAACGAATTCGGGGAACGAATTCTTGGAACGAATCGAAAACGAATTCGCGGAACGAATTCTGGAACGAATCGAAAACGAATTCGGGGAACGAATTCTTGGAACGAATCGAAAACGAATTCTTGACACGAATTCTTGGAACGAATCGAAAACGAATTCGGGGAACGAATTCTTGGAACGAATTCTTGGAACGAATCGAAAACGAATTCAGGAAACGAATTCTTGGAACGAATAGAAAACGAATTCGGGGAACGAATTCTTGGAACGAATCGAAAACGAATTCTTGGAACGAATTCTTGGAACGAATCGAAAACGAATTCGCGGAACGAATTCTTGGAACGAATCGAAAACGAATCGAATCGAGGGAACGAATTCGGGGAACGAATCGAAAACGTATCGAATCGAGGGAACGAATTCGGGGAACGAATCGAAAACGAATCGAATCGAGGGAACGAATTCGGGGAACGAATCGAAAACGTATCGAATCGAGGGAACGAATTCGGGGAACGAATTGAAAACGTATCGAATCGAGGGAACGAATTCGGGGAACGAATCGAAAACGTATCGAATTGAGGGAACGAATTCGGGGAACGAATTGAAAACGTATCGAATCGAGGGAACGAATTCGGGGAACGAATCGCAAACGTAGCGAATCGAGGGAACGAATTAAAGATCCTTCTTCACGATTAGCTAGATGGGCTTTGTTCTTATCTGAGCGTACTTTCGAAATTATTGATAGACCTGGAAAAATAAACCAAGGAGCAGATGCTTTAAGTAGAGTAAAAATTTCTAAAGTTGATGAATTTACATCAGCTTGGAGTAGAGAGTTAGTAAAAGAGGAACAAATGAAAGATAGCTTGTGTCTGGTGGAAAGGAAGGAATGTTTGATGACTCAGAACTCCCAGATGGAATAGATAATTTCTATCTAGATGCAGATGGTATTTTATACCATAAAAGAAA
>JAQIXU010002845.1:0-10696 GCA_034701245.1 Strigamia transsilvanica
TCTCCATTACCGGAATGTGTGTGACCGTAACCGAAATTAGATTCGGTGGAATGACCATAACCAGAACTTGATTGTGATTCTCCATGTCCGGAATGTGAATGTCCATAACCGGAATTTGATTCATAGCCAGAAGTTGACGGCGATTGTTCCTCGTAACCAGAACTTGATTGTGAATGGTCAATACCGTATCCTAAACTTGACTGCGTATGATCATAACCAGAGCTTGACTGCGATTGGCCATAACCGGAATCGGAATGAACCGACTGTTCATAATCAGAATAGGTTTCCTGGAAAGACGGAGGGCCATAATTGCCGCTTGTAGATTCCACGTGTATCGGTGGATATGGTGTAGATGATCCGTAATCAGACCCTCCGTGTACAGTTTGTGAATGCTCTTGATGACTATAGCTCTGCATTGTTTGTATGATTTCTGGAAGGATTGGAACCAATTTACGTATTGGGTCATCAAAATGGACATCTTGTTCTGGGCCACCGAAGCCCCCATAGCCCCCGACACTTGGTGGTGATGATTGGTAACCGGTTTCATATTCATCGTTGGACAATTCCAATGGAGCATATGATGAACTTTGCACATACTGTGCATCTTTTTCATCTGCTTGCTGCTGCACATGGTCATCCGACACTGTGACATGAACTTCGGCTTTTCCAAATGGTTTCACCTTACTGTAAGATGCACCGTTTTGCTGATACCTCGTTCCTTGGACTCCAAAGTTCTGTCCAACTGTAATTTCTTTATTTCCATACTTTTTAGGGCCCTCTGCATAACCTTCAGTTGATAAATGAGGATGTGCCCCATAACTATTAACCTCCACGTGAACATATGAGCCTGCTCCATTCTGCTTTGATAGTGCCTTGCCTTCGTAGGATCTTCCGGATTGTTCGGCTTCAGATGTTTCACCGTATAGATTACTTTCATGTTGCTCTCCATAGCCTGAATTGGCTGTACTTTGTTCCTTTCTTTGCTGTTCATTATACTGACTCCCCAGTTGTTGTTCACCATAGCCTGGAGCGGAAATTTGACTGTTGTAACCGCCATTAATTTGTTCCTTCTGGCGTTTTTCACCATACTGGCTCCCCTTTTGTTGTTCCCCATACCCCGAGGCGGCTTTCTGATTGTTGTAACCACCATTGCTTCCCTTTTGTTGTTCCCCATACCCTGAGGCAGCTTTCTGATTGCTGTAACCACCATTGCTTCCCTTTTGTTGTTCCCCATACCCCGAGGTGGCTTTTTGATTGTTGTAACCACCATTGCTTTGTTCCTTCTGGTGGTTTTCACCATACTGGCTTCCCATTTGTTGCTCTCCATAACCTGAAGAGACTTTGTGATTATTGTAGTCTACATTACTCTGTTGGTTTTCTCTGTAACCAGAAGCGCCATTCTGACCGTTGTATCTCGGAGTCTGAAATGGAATTTCTTCGGCAGGATAAACGGCCTTTTGTTTGTGTTCGGTATGTTTCGCAAAACTCTTCGGGACTTTGGAATAACCATTCTCCATTTTGATGTTCCCGTCTCGACCTGCGTAGCCGGTTCTGAACTTCGGATTTTCTCTGAACGGTTCCGGTGGCAATTGACCCTCGATTTTCGGTTCTCCACCGTTCACATGCTGGATCTTCACGTGGTGCTGCTGCACTGGTAAATTGTCCACATTTTGCGAGATGGGTTCCAGTTGCTCCAACAACCGCTCGATTCCGTCTAGAGAGAGACTCCCTGAACCCTTGTCGCGCGCGTCACTGTTGACGATGACGATTTTGAAGGGCGATTTCGAGTCGGACATCTCTTTACTGATGGGGATGGGCAAGAGTGGGCTCTTGTGTTGTTGTTTTGCATTTCTGGGGAGTGGGACCCACAACAGATCCACTGGATGACTGTTTTGACCATTGCTTTCGTGTTGCGAACGGGATTTGACCTTCCTCAACGCCTGGTGCAGTTGGTCAGCGTGTGGCGATGGCAATTGATAGGCAGATTCTTCTTCGTATGACCTCTTCACTGGGATCGCGAACGGGATGATGGATCCTGGAAGACACTCGCAAGTTGCCAGGATGGATAAACAAACCACTAAATAAAACTGGAAAATATAAATAAATTTAAAATTAAATAAATTGTTACTTTCAATGCTGGATGATGAGATAGTTTTCCAAGTTGTCTATCATTTGAAAATACGGTAACCTAGAATGACCCTAATCCGCCCATGTAAACTACTGTACTGTAATCTGCAGGAACTTAATTTATGGAAACCGGTTTTTATTTTTTTTTTATCTGGGCAGTGATCAAATTACGATGTAAAAAAAATTTCGTGTACTGTTTTTTCTTTTAATTAATGATTATTGGACTGCGAAACTCTAGATTTATTATTTTATCAATTAACGTTAATTGTATGGATACACTGTTTTTTTTCGTATGAAAAAGTTATATTACTGTAGTATAGAATTAATTTTTTTTTTAAATATTTTTTGTGTGACCATTAATTATGTGCATCTACGTGTATTGAGAATAACGCTAATGCTATACGGGAAAACATTTATTTATAAAGCAAAGTGTATTAAATTTAGGAGTATAAATGTTTTTGTTTTTTTTTTTGTAATTAAATTTTTAATTTAAGGTTTAAAAAGTTCTATTCTAGGTGTAAAATTTTCATTCTACTAGTAGGTGTAAAATTTTCATTCTACTAGTAGGTGTAAAATTTTCATTCTACTAGTAGGTGTAAAAAGTTCAATTTTAAATGTAAAAGGTTCTAATCTAGGTGTAAAATTATCATTCTAGGTGTAAAAAGTTCAATCTTATGTGTATAAAGTTCAATTTTAAGTATAAAAAGTTCAATTTTAAGTGTAAAAAGTTCCATTCTAGATGTAAAAACTTCAATCTTATGTGTAAAAAGTTCAATTTCAAGTGTCAAAACGTATTTCATGAGTAAAAAGTTCAGTTTAAAGTGTAAAAAGTCTCATTTTGTGTATAAAAAATGCAATTTATGTGTAAAAAATCCAATTTTATATGTAAAAAATCCAATTTTATATGTAAAAAATTAAATTTATGTGTACAAATATCAACTATGTGTGTAAAAAGTTCCATTATATGTGTAAAAACTTATTCAACGTGTAAAAAGTTAACTTTAAAAATTTAAAAACCTCAATTCCATGACTTCCAATGTTCCATTTATTCTTCGAAATTATGAATAAAACTATTATTTTTTAAAAATAAAATATCAAATCATTGTTCTAGCATGGAAATATGGACCAAAGCTCCCATTAATTCGTTTGTGAGCAAAAACAGAAAAAAAAACAACCACAACGCAACCTTACCTTCATGTTGTTCACTGTAGTGGTCCGTAAATGGCGTGCCGAAAGGTGTGTGTGCCAGTTATAAAGGAAGTCTCGATGGCCAAGGGCAAGGACTAAGATCAAGTTGGGCTGAGACTCGCCTCGTCTCGAAAAGAGTGTCAGTGGGTCGGCAAAGTGGAGATGCGCCCGCCCGCTCGCCCGTGTGCGCCTCAACAACACTCGAATCACCCGAGTCAACAACCCAACACCGAGACACTTTTTTTTCTTCGAATCATCATTTGGAGCATCCTAAAGCAACCAAACAACATTTGCACACTAGTTTAGCATTCCAAACACCTTTTTCCCATCGCTTATCAATAAAATTTAATAAATAAATGAAAAAGAAATGAAAATTACAAAACGACATTTCGATATGTGAAATCGTTGTAAATGAAATTTGTTTTATTGAATTGGAAAAAGTTTGAAAGTTTTGAGTATTTTAGTGACTCCGCCCTGAGAAAGAGTTGGTTGACCCATGGAACTGATGGGCAAAGGTGAGTTTAATATGTTTTTTTATTAAGTGGAGATTAGATTTGATTTTGGGACAAGAACTAGGTGAGTTATTGAGATTAAGGTTTTTGATTTGTTGTTGTTTTGGATGTGGGAGGTGATGCTGCACTGCAGTGCTGGGTGAAGTTGGGGAGATTTGGGAGGATTTTTCAAGGTTTTTAATGGGAAGGGAGGATTGTCAAGTGGGAGAAATAAATGAGGTTAGTTATAGGTCATCACTCTCATAGGTCGTGGATTTAGTAATGGCAATAAAAGGGTATTTTGCAATTTTTTTAAACACTTTTTTGAGGCACTGGGGACGAAAAGAAATGTTGAAGTGTGTGTGTGTATCTATTTATGCGTGTGTTTATGATCGGAATTCGTTGTTATTGTTGCTTGTATTTTTCACCATTGTATTAAAAATGGATGCCTTTGTCGTATGTTAATCGTGTAGTTTACATTTACTTCTGATCGAAGCTGAACAACCTTGTAAGTTGATCCAACAAAAAATCTCATGAGTCAGGAGTGTGGGAAAATGACTCGGTAGTTTTGGTTGGATTTTAGACAATTCTGTTTGGATTTCATATGATTTTTGAAGGATTTTTGATTTTCTCTGAGATTTTTTTTTAATCTATTGATTTAGTAGGATTTTTTAATAGATTTAATGCTTTCTTGAGATTTTTAGGGTTTTTTTAAAATATATTTTTGATTTTTTGAGAATTTTTTTTATTTTTGTTTAAAGATTTATAAAGAGTTCTTGATTTCTTGAGATTTTAATAGCTTTTTTGATTGCTTGAGATTTCAATAGATTTTTTGATTTCTTGAGATTTTGATAGATTTTTTGATTGCTTGAGATTTTAATAGATTTTTTGATTGCTTGAGATTTTAATAATTTTTTTGATTTTTTGGGATTTTAATAGATTTTTGAGATTTTAATAGATTTTTTGATTTCTTGAAATTTTAATAGATTTTTTGATTTCTTGAGATTTTAATAGATTTTTTGATTTCTTGAGATTTTAATAGATTTTTTGATTTCTTGAGATTTTAATAGATTTTTTGATTTCTTGAGATTTTAATATATTTTTTCATTTCTTGAGATTTTAATAGATTTTTTTATTTTTTTTTTAAATTTTGGACAATCTCTTGATTTTTAGGAACTTTATTAATTTTCTTAATTTATTGCTTTTCTAAGATTTCAATAAATCTATTGATTTCCTAATATCATTTGAATCAGCAACTAAATATTTCATTTTTACCTTTATTCCTTGAAAAAATACATACATTTCACAATTCCAGACATTGATTGATTAATCCCAATCATTCATAAACTCCAGCTCAATGATTTCTCTTTGTCACATACTCTTTTATTATACAACAAATTCATATTTTCCACAATATTTCCATTCAAACGACATTTCCTTAAGGAAAACAAATATATCATTTCACAATACCACTTTAAAAACACCACTTATTTCACGTTTCATTGATCTTTCAAAAGACCACCAAACCCCAAACTCGAACTCCTGCTTGTGGGTGTCGACGAAAACTCAAACCACCAAAATCCAGGCCATCGCTACACTAAACAAAATTCGCCGACCCATCCTCACTACCCCAAAAAACTGGACGATCTAATTTTAAAAGACGTCTTCCTCGGCCTTCACCTCCAGCACGACCTTTCCCCATAAAACGAGCGCACAATAACGAGGAAACACAATAAAAACAATAACAAATCATACGTTCAATTCCAACAACTTAAAATCACTTTTACCGCAATAAAAATATAAAATATAAAATAATGTTACGAAACGACCTTTACCTCTCTAGTGCGCAATTAACCATACAATGCATGATCACTCGCACGGTATTTCCTCCGTTTAACTCTTAATTTCTCCTGAAAAACGCATTTGTCCGATCGTCATGCAAGTGGTGAGTTGATACGACTTTTTAATGTCCAATTTTACTCATTTTCTCCAACCAAAACAGTTTTGGTTCAACAAACCAAAATGGCATTTCGTTTTCGCCGTCGTCGTGTGCGTTCTCGGCTCCGGCTTCCAGCACGGTTTCCACACGGGAGTGGTCAACACCTCGCAAAACGTCTGTCATTTTTTTATATTTTTTTTTATCACAGTTTCGGACAATTAATTTCAAAATCAATCGATCAATCAATCAATTCCAGACTTTAGAGACCTTCATCAACGGTACCCAAGTGCAGCGTAACGGCGTGGGGTTCAGCCACGGACAAATGAGTCTCCTCTGGGCTTCCGTAGTGTCCGTTTACTGTCTGGGCGCTATGATAGGCAGTTTCTTTATCTCCTACGTCGCCGAGACTTTCGGTACAAAGCGGGCACTGTCCGCAAATAACGTTATTCTCGTGCTAGGCGTTATTATAACGTGTTTTGCTTATTACGTCAATTCGTACGAGCTTATTATTATCGGACGGTTCGTTGTCGGTATAAATACTGGTAATAAAAATAAACGAAGAGCGAATTTGCATAAATTCGAGCGGATTTATCAATTGCAGGTTTAAATGCGGGCTTGGCTCCAATTTACTTAACGGAAATTGCACCGAAAAGCATCCGCGGAGCGACGGGATCCACGTACCAATTGGTCGTAACCGTTGCCATTCTTCTGTCCGAGGGACTCGCTCATCCCAGTGTCCTCGGAACGTCCAATTATTGGCCTTTTCTTTTCGGTATAATTCACTATAGCGGGCTGAAAACATGTGTCTGACAGTGAAGCCTCACTTTTGCAGCTCTGACAGCTGTTCCGGCTGTTTTGCAGTCTGTGGCTCTTTATTTCTGCCCAGAAACTCCGTATTTTGTCTACAAAAAGACCAAAGATAGAGAGAAAGTCGAAGAAGGTGAGTCGCTAATAACTCTAGGTTTTATCTTAAGTGGGGGGCCCATGGGCTACTAAGTATGTTAGAACCTTGAAAAGACTTCTAAAGTAGGTCTCTGCAGGTTTTGCGGGGCCTCGGGAAAAAGTTCTTAGTGAGGCCCTAAAATATTTGCAAATATTTTCAATAATTACAGTGTGGGGCCCCTCTGAGCGCGGTTCCTCAAGAAAAAGTTAGTGGGGCCCCAAAATATTTGCAAATACTTACAATATTTGCCACATTTGCAATATTTCCAGTGTGGGGCCCCTCTGATCGCGGGGCCTCGGAAAAAAGTTAGTGGGGCCCCAAAATATTTGCAAATACTTACAATATTTGCAGTGTGGGGCCCCTTTGAGCGCGGAAAAAGTTATTAGTGGGGCCCCAAAATATTTGAAAATATTTGCAATATTTACAGTGTGGGGCCCCTCTGAGCGCGGGGCCTCGGGAAAAAGTTACTGGGGCCCCAAAATATTTGCGAATACTTACAATATTTGCCACATTTGCAATATTTGCAGTGTGAGGCCCCTTTGAGCTCGGTCTGGGGCCCGAAAAACCGACGTGTGGGCCGCCTTATGTCTCAGTGTATTTTGGTTGGCAGTGGCAGGGGGCCCTTAATTTGCTTGTTTTGGGCCCTAGACCCACTACAATTACCAACAAATAATTATTTTCACTCTCTTGCAAGTTCTCACGTGGTTACGCCAAGTGTCCAATGTGCAAGACGAGGTCAACATCATCCAAAATGAAGTGGACAACATTGCCAAATCAAAAGTATAATTTAAAAAAAAATAAAAACATTTTTCAACACAAAAATAAATTATTATTTTTTCCAGTTAACTCTACCGGAAGCAATGAACGAAAAAGTCTTCCGGCGACTCCTCATAATCGGCATCGAAATCGTCTTAGCCCGCCAACTCTGCGGAATCCACGTGGTAATAACACAAAACAAACAAAACCAAAAAAGAATCAAATTCAAGCCAAAAAAATCCCTTCAACATCCAGGTGATTTACTACTCAACGGATCTATTCGTTTTGGCAGGTCTGTCGCCTTCCGCGGCCGTTTTATCCACACTGGGCGTGAGCACCGTGCAGGTGGTAGCGACGGGCTTCTCCTTATGGCTCGTGGAGCGATTCGGGCGCCGTCCGGTGTTTCTTGCTGGCACGTTCTGCCTCACCATCGTCTGTGTTCTCCTCACCGTGTGCCTCGTCCTGCAGCACGAATACTCGTTTTTGGGCCACGTTTCCGTCTTTCTCGTGTTGTTGTTCATAATGATCTACTCGCTGGGGGTGAGTTCCATCCCGTGGTTCATCGTGTCCGAGTTGTTCGACCCCGGAGCGCGATCTTTGGCCAATAGTGTTGCGACGAGTGTTAATTGGTTCGTTAATTTCGTTTTGGTGCTCGTGCATCTTCCGTTGGAGGAGGTGATGGGCGGATATGTGTTGCTCGTGAATGTTGTTTGTCTCGTTCCGTTGCTGTTTGCGCTGCGGTCAATGCCGGAGACGAAGAATAGAACTCCGTCGCAGATTAAGTCGCTCGTTGCGTATTGATGGGATGGCGGATTGGATGGTGTTTTGAAGTTGTATACGAATTTGTACACTTTTTGGGGAGTTTATTAACAATAAAATGTGTTTTTGGAAGTGTCATTTGTTTGGTTGTGGTTGTGGTTGTGCGAAAATGGGCACTCCCGTCTTGTTATTTTTGCAAAATATTTGAATACTTGTGCGAATTTTGAGCCATTTTTGCTAAATTTGTGCCATTTTTGCGAAATTTGAGCCATTTGAGCCATTTTTGCGAAATATGAGTACATTTTGCGAAATATAAGTACATTTTGCGAAATATGAGTAATTTTTGCGAATATTTTTTTGCGAAATATGAGTAATTTTTGCAAAATGTGAGTAACTTTTGCGAAATTGAGCCATTTTTGCAAAATTTGAGCCATTTTTGCGAAATTTGAGCTATTTTTTCAAAATTTGTGTCATTTTTGCGAAATTTGAGCCATTTTTGCAAAATGTGAGTAACTTTTGCGAAATTGAGCCATTTTTGCGAAATTTGAGCCACTTTTGAAACTTTTATTCGCACTTATGGTTCGTCCTAGTTGCCTAGTTTAGTTACAAACTTCTTGTACGTATGTTGTTATTGCTATTAGTTAAAATATATGGTTTAGGAATTGCTGCCTTGCTGCTAGTTGCACACTACTCACTTCATCTTCAGATCCACACAAACTCTCACTTTTAGCCAAAATATTTAAAAACATTTGATAAATTTATGCCAAATTTAAAAAATTTTAAAATGTTTTAAAAACAAATTCCGTCGAAAAATGCCCAAAACTTATAAATTGGGAGCCATCTTCCGAGTCCCCCCGCTTGGCAACAACTGCCTAAAATATACACGACTGTTTCTAACCAATTGTTTACCAACCTCAATGAAACATGGCGGCCAGCAGTTTGACGATGGGTCTAGTAGGCATATTCTTGAGCGTTTACTTCATGAGTAAAATAGAACGAGACACTCTCGACTCGTCCCCCTACGTCCTCTTCGGCTCCAAAACCGCCTACGACCAAGCCAGAAGCAAAGCCGACGTCCTGGAATACAAACCTCCAAAAGGTGAGTCCAAAACCAACGAAAAACCCAAACAAAAGCAAACACAACAAATGAAATAAACATGAATTCCATTAAAAGGTTGCCATTTGAAACAGTTCTACTTATTGGCACGTCACGGGACCGGTTTCCCGACGGCGCGCGAGATTATCAACATGCACAAACAACTGGCCGAAATCCAAGACCACATCGTCAAGCAGCAGAACAACACGAGCGCCGTTGTCGACCGGTTGAAGGAATGGACGTTTTCGCTCATCCCCGACCAAGACAAGACGCTCACGCCCGTCGGATCGCAGGAACTGCAGAGGTTAGGTATATAACACGTGACTTAATTTAGTTCGGATTGGGTTTTGATTGATTTTTTTTCGTGTTACGAGCAGCGCATCGTTTCAAACGACGATTTTCGTCCATTTTTAAGACGTCGTTCGCTAATCGGAGGTATAACTTCCGGTACACGTCGGACAAGAAGACAAAAGAGAGCACTAGACAGTTCCTTGTCGGTTTGTTCGGAGATTTGAGTACGAAATGCGTTTTGTTGAGACGAAAATGAGTTTTATTTGGGTGTTTTTGGTTTTTGTTTTGTAGTCAATAACGTGACGTTGGACCATAAGGAGAATGACGACTTGTTGACGGCTTTCAAGAGCTGTAAAAATGAAGTTATTGCAGTTTGGTGGATTTCTGATGAGATTTGTGTCGTATTTATTTTTCTTTTATTATGTAGGACGATGTGGAAGTGCAGGAAGTTAATAAATTTTTGTCGAGTCAGAATTTTACAGCAATTCTGTCGAATATAAGCGATAGACTCAACTTGGATGATTGCATCTCCATTGGTATGTTTTTGGTTTTTTTCGGGGTTAGGAATGATGGGTGGTAATTTAAATGAATTGGTAATGGAAATGAGGCTGGGGTTGTTGTGGTTTGGTTTCGGAATAATTGGTGGGTTTTGTTTTATGGAGAAAGTGGATTTTATGGTCGTTAATGCAATTTTTAGGCTGGAGCATTCAATGTTAAGTATGAAAGTACGGTACTGCATGCTCAAAAGTAAAATATCTTTAGGCAGAATATTATTGGAATTTTGGACAATACTGTAGTACATTTTTATGCTCCAAAAGAGCCGGAATTCTGTTTTTAGGCAGAATGATACATTTTTTATGCCGAATTGATTTTTGTGCTCAAAATTGCAGTTTTTAGGTAAAGTGAGCATTTTAGGTAAAATGAGCATCTTAGGTCAAATTATGCATTGTGTATGGAAATTATGCATTCTGTATGGAAATTATGCATTGTGTATGGAAATTATGCATTGTGTATGGAAATTATGCATTCTGTATGGAAATTATGCATTCTGTATGGAAATTATGCATTCTGTATGGAAATTATGCATTCTGTATGGAAATTATGCA
>JAQIXU010002846.1:0-10689 GCA_034701245.1 Strigamia transsilvanica
GACAAAGTGCCCCACCGATACTGGCACGAACTCACGCGAATTTCCAGCCGCCACGGACGACAACTGCTCTACAAACATCTCAAGAAGATCGAGATCAGCGCCGAAAAGAAGAGAGAAAGGAAAGAAGAAAGGCGCGTCCGAAATTTGCTGCTACGAGAAGCCAACGACGCGAATCCGCACATTTCGTACGGTTTCAGCTACAATTCCATGTTCTATCGCATCGTCAGAACCGATATGAACCGATTCTACAACTGCAGGCTGGCCGACGCCGTGTTGTTCGGACAGAAACTCGTTTTGGATTTCGGGTACGAAAAAAACATGAACTGGCGCGAGACTCGGACGTGCGTCAATCAGATCGGCGAGCTGTACGGCTTCAACAAAGTGCAGCGGGAGCCGTTCGATCTTTACTTTTGCAACTTGGTGCCCGGTTCCGAGCTGGATCGGACGTTGCACAAAGTCATGTCCACGCTGCGCACCGCCAAGTGTTTGGTCACGGCCACGGACAGGAGTTACCTGCACGTTTTCCCCAAAGAGAAACTCGTGTACCTCACGCCGGATTGCGACAACGATTTGCTGCATTTCAATCACGACGACGTGTACGTGCTGGGCGCGTTTGTGGACTTGCGACGGAGCGGACCGCTCGCGATGGCCAAGGCGAAGCGGGAAGGTGTGAGGATGGCCAGACTCCCATTGGAGAGATATTTGAAGTGAGTGACGGCGGATTAGTCGAGATTTCGTCAATTTATTTCTTTTGCTCGCAGTTTGCGTCGCGGAAATAAGTCGCTCACGTTGGATCAAATGGTGAAAATTCTTTGTACGGTTAGTTCCACGAGGAGTTGGATCGATGCTTTTAAACACATCCCGACTAGAAAGTTGGCGTATTAAATGAAAATATTTTAAATCGTGCGTGATTATTTTGTAATTATGACACCGAGTGATACTCCACTTGCCATAAATCCGAGGGGGTTGAATAGACAATACTGGGCATGTGGTATGGCCAAGATTTTAGATTTCGAAATCCCAGAAATCCTAGAAATCCTGGAAATTCATGAAATCTTATAAAATTTCTCAGAAATTGTAGCAAAATCAAGCAAATTTTTTGAAAAAATCCAACTGAAATCCTGAAATCTTTAAAGAAATTCTGAAATCTTTAAAGAAATCTTGAAATCTTTAAAGAAATCTTGAAATCTTTAAAGAAATCCACCTGAAATCTTCAAATCTCTGGAAAATACCTGAAATCTTCAGTAAATCTTACAAATCTCTGAAATCCATGAAATGTCCAAAATCCTCCGAAACCCATAAAATCGAGCAAAATCGTTAAAGAAATCCACCCGAAACCCTAAAACCTTGAGGATTTCAACATAAGATTTCAAAATCTCGTACGCGATTTCTGCGATTTGATCTACCTCGTCGCATAAATCACCACCAGCTAAGGCGTATCAATGAGAGCTTTTTATTTAACAACCTAAGTTTTATTTCTATATCCAAACCATAAAACTACATAAATAAAACTAAATATCATAAAACATCTTTTCCCACCACCAAACTTACAAACCAAAAAAGCCAAAATCAAACATTTTCGAAACGGCGCTTCAAGTAGTGACGGCCCTCGTTTTCACCGAACTGTCGTTGTCTTGACCCAATTTGCGATCCGCTTCGTGCTGAATTTTCTTATGCAAAGCTGAAAACTCTTCGTTTAAATCTTCAATCAAGCGGACGAGCGACTTGACCGCCTCACTTTGATCCGACGTCGAGAAATGTTTCAATTCCTTTCGAACAACATTGGACGTGGTAAGCAAATAATCGTTGAAGTACAAAATCACCTTAGTGAGCGCCGTAATATTCAAATTAATCAACCGTTGCGCAAGATTCAAAACGTTATCCTGTTGGTTTTTGTAAAAATCTTTGATCAATTGCGGCAAGCTGAATTTCTCCTCCGAATCTGCTCGTAACGAGACGAAATTCCCCGATTTTTCTTCCAATTCCTTCGTCTTATGCAGCATGGAACGAGGATTTAATCTCATGCAGCTCGCCGAGCCAATCAGAACAAAGAAAATGATCAACTTTGAAGACATTGCTGGAAATTCGTCGGCGGATTGTTGACGGACTGAAATGCACTTGGAAACTGATTTAAGGAAACGAGCACGCCGAGGTATTTATACACAATCAATCCTAAATGGAATTGATGACAATGCAGCTTTTGTTGTCGTGGTTGTAACAATGAGTGATCATATGCAATGACTCAAAATCGACTCATTGCTTTTGTTCTCTTCCACTTGTTCGAATTATAAAAGAGAAAATGATTTGACACATTAAACCCACTCGAATTAGGGCTGCCATCTTGGTTATGGTTAAATTTTTGCTAATATAAAGCTGAAATTGAAACTAAGTGTGATTTTCGTTTAGTTTTAATAAGTTTGTTTCATTTATTTCTTGATTTGAATTCTCATCATTCTGCTCACATCTGGAGCCAATGCCATCATAGGGAAAACTGTTGTTGGAAGGTTGTTTATGTAGGTTGCATGTCAGGATAATTGAAATATGTATTGTGTTTTGATTTGAATCAGTTTTCCAAAACAAAAATTAATTTTGGGGTGGATTGTGATTTCAATTGATTTTCAATTGCAGACAGTTGATTGGCTCCAATTTAGTAAACATGAAGTCCGGTTCTTCTTCTTCTTCTTCTTCCCAATCCCTGGACGACGATTTCTACTACAAAAACAATGTGGCTCAAGCAAGCGTTGAAGTTCGAATGGGTAAATATTTGCAAAACACTCAACACAACCGAAAATCATGAAATTTAATCATTTATTCGATTTCAGGGTTCCTAAGAAAAGTCTACAGTATTCTAAGTGTCCAATTAGTCTTTACTGTTTGCACTGCATTAGTTCTAAGGTTCATCCCAATTCTCGGGAACTATGCCATCCAAAAGTGAGAAAATTCATGAAAAATTCATGAAAAATTCATGAAAAATTCACAAAAACTAATTTTATTTTTGTTTATTTATGGAAATCAGTCTTTGGTTGGTCCAAGCTGCCTCGGTCATGTCTGTGGTGCTGCTTTTCGCTTTGTATGTGATGAGAAAGGAAACTCCGACGAATTATTTGCTGTTGACTGCGTTTGTGCGTTCAAAGAAAATTCATTTCGGGGTGGATTGTGATTTTAATTGATTTTCAATTGCAGACAGTTGTTGAGGCGTATTCGGTGGGTGTTGTAGGTAAATATTGTGTGGAGAATTTACTTTTTTTCGTTTTTTTTCGTTAATTTAATTACATTTTTGTGTTTGTGTAGTGATGTTTTATGATGACCTAATTGTGATTCAAGCTCTTCTGCTCACTGCTGCTATTTCGATTACTTTGACGATGTTTACTTTGCAAAGTAAACGCGATTTTAGTGAAATGGGAGAAAGGTATGGGCGAAAAGCGATTTTTGACTTTTGCAAAACTTTATTTTCGGTTTATTTGAGCTTGTTGTTGACGTTGGGAATTAAGCGGGCACTAGCTGCGGTGATGCTTCCAGCATGATACTCTCCCCGTATTGTATATACTAAATATATGGTTAATCGCTGATAGTTTATTTTCTGATGCTTTTGGGCAAGATTTAAGGAAATTAAATGTGGAATAACAGTTGCAGGAAAGAATAATTAAATGAAATCTCAAGATTTCTTATTGGAAAAGAAAAGTTGCGAGTGTTTTCGCGCATCTATGGTTAGCCGCTAGCGCCAGCATCATTCTTCCGACTAATTTCTCTTCGATTTTCATTATTATTGAACAATGGATGAATACTCGAGTATTTTACAGACAAAATTATCAACATCACGTGTAGAAATAAATTAAATCTACTTATTATGTGTGGAATTCACTCGTTGCATAAATCCCAGTGTTGTAGCTATCGCCAGCATGATTCCCAATGTGAAATTTGAACTCTTGCAAACGTTAATATTTCATTTAACACGAAAAACTTTGATGGGTAAAACGAGGTTAAATTCCTTGCAGTTTATTAGCCGGTTTAAGTATCTTAATCGTCGGTGGATTTGCTCAAATGTGGATCGGCAGCACATCCTTGGAGATTTTACTGTCCGTTGGTGGCGCTCTCGTATTCTCATTGTTTATTGTTTACGACACTCACATGATAATGCGACGTCTTTCACCAGACGAATACATATTGGCCACGATCGACCTTTATTTGGACATAATCGGTCTATTTTTCAAGCTACTTCGTTTGTTGTCTAAAGCGAAGGATAAACTGAGAAGCAACCAAAACGACTAAAACGCTATTTCAGCCGCCATTGTTCTAATTGTCTAACAACAACATGGCGTAGAATGTTCATTTTTATTTTATTTTTCAAATGTTTAAATTTATCGTTTAATTCGGCCCAAGTTCAAATTTTCCGTAATTGTTTAACGCATGAAAAGAACGAAATAAATCATTGTATAATCAAAGATAGCGAGAGGACGAAACCTGTTTGAATTGCACCGGAAACAAACATGAAGATCACAGTACCACCAAATACATTCATTTCTATGCTTATGGTTAAATTTGCTAACATAAAGCTCAAATTCAAACTAAATGTGATTTTCATTTAGTTTTAATAGGTTTGCTCCATTTATTTCTTTATTTGAAGTCTCATCATCTTCTTCACATCTGGAGCCAATGCCATCACAGGGAAAACTGTTAGGTTGGAATGCCTTGTCATTTTCCTCAATGAATTACAACAGATATGCAGTTTCAACATCGCACTGCCTACGCACCAACTTCTTTGTCACTGCTATTACCAAGAGTAGTCGCAAGGACTCTAGTTTCATAGGTAGAAATCTTTTCCTGGTTTTTGGGATCAACCTGCCGCCACCAATCTAGATCTAGATCTTATTGATACGCACATTTATATTTGATGGGTGTGCATAGATTCGATTTCTTTTTTCATCGCTTTCCTCCACAGCTTGCTGTTTTCGCAGGAAACGGCCTCTTTGTGAGTAGTTGGTGTGAACAACACCGTTTGTGAATAATTTGAAGAAGAAACAATTAAAATTGCTTTATTTTTATGCAATCAACAAATTTAGGCCCACTTAAGACACAATTAAGATTTTTGTATTTTAATCACGTTTTTTTGGTAGTGGATGCTTCGTGCGGAATTAGGCCTGTGCGATTATTTTTTTAAAGTAAATATGAATGCGATATGGCAATCGTATTCACTTGGCAGCGATATATTGCAAAATCGCAACGTTTTTGTCATTTTTCAGCTTTTTGATGACGTTTCGGTGACGTTTTGGGCTTTTTTTAGATTTTGATTCGGAAAAACTGTCCAAAACGTGACCGAAACTTCATGACAGAGCCGAAAAATGTCCAAAACATTGCGATTTTGCAGTTTTGTGCGATATAACGATATTGAGATACTGCAATGTATCGCAATATCGCACAAACCTTCAAAACCGCAACGTTTTGGTCGTGTTTCAGCTGTTTGGAGACATTTTGGTGAAGTTTTGCGCAAAATGTGACCAAAACGACACCAAAAAGCAGTGTTGCGATATCCAATTGCGATATTAAAAATTTAATTTCGCATTGCGATACATCGCAATATCGCACAGGCCTATGCGAAAGCATTAAAAATAATTGCAAGTTTGATAAAGCATCTACCACCAAAGAAAAAGAGATGCTTAGCCCCACGAAGTACCGTAGAAAAATAACTGGTGGCGGCCTGTGGTGCTGGTTGTTGGTACTCATTATTTGGGTAAGAAATGATTTTGCGATTTAATAATTTTCAAATTCAATGATTTTTTTTTTAATTTCATGAATTTTGATGGCAGTGAATTTAGATTTCAAATGATTTTCAAACCATCTAATAATTTTAATGAAAACAATCGCTCCCTTAAAATGATTTATAACTTTGACAAAAACGGTCTTCCATACATCCCCAAAGTATCCCGGCACATGCGCGCTGTAGTGGCGCCAAATACATTTAGCGCACATTTCATCCACACAATCACGAAAACACGAAAGGATGCATACGTCGAAAATTTCAATCAAAATAAAGTGAATATGGTTATTTATATTTATGCAAATTAATTTATTATTTCAGAAATATTGTTTGAAAGTGATGACTTGGATGGCTCCATTTACAAATAACGAATTGCAGTTCAGGGTCAACAGGACTGACATTTCTTAATGAATTTTTTCGAATTATTTTCAATTATTTTGAACTTATTTTAAATTATTTTAAATTATTTTGAATTATTTTAAATTATTTTAACGAATTGCAGTTCAGGATCTATTTATTTTTTTTACTTTATCGTGTTTTTCCATTCGTTTAAAGGAAGCTTTAATTCTTCGTAATCTTCTCTCAATCCACATCACGTGTAGTTTCTGGACGAAAATTGACATGAGAAAATTTTAGTTTTTCAATTAACTTTACTGTATTTGATTTTATTGATTTTTTTGTTACCAATGCGTCTCGTTCGTCTTCCGCTTTCCGTCTTTTCTTTTTTTCTTCAGTCAGCATTTTTCTCAGCTCGGCTTCCTTCGTAATAAAAAATAATAAACAACGAAATTATATATATATCTTCCATTTTCTCTCATAAATTTTCAAATTTCTACCAATAAACACTCAGCCCCACACTCATCTTCAGTGTTCGAATTTTTGCTTTCTTCATCGTCAAAATGATCCGACTGTCTGTAAATAAAGCACGCGCATTAATATTCGTGTTTATTTATTTATTTATGAATAATTTACTTTTCCAAATTATTCATGGCGACGAATCTTCCTTTTTACGCTGTTTTAATACTTACTCGGAAGGTTTCGTGTTTTTGCTAAGAAAATTTCGGTTTGAATGGGACACTTGGAGAACGGAAACCGCTATGATTGACCACGTGACGTTTTTGCTCGAAGGCCATTGGTTTAGGTCAACTGGGTAGTTTGCGCACGAGTGAAAGGGTTGGCCAATGATGGACGGGTCAAGATTTCGGATTTTGAAATCCAGGAAATCTTAGAAATACTGTAAATCTTAGAAATTGTCGCGAGAAAGCAAGCTAAAATCTTTTAGAGAAATACACCTGGAATTCTGGAAGCTTGAAATCCATTGCAAATCCTAGAAATCTTTAGTAAATCTTTGAAATCTTAGAAATCCTAGAAATCGATAAAATCGAGCAAAAACTTTGTGTGGAAAATTTATTTTTTTAAATTTTTTTTTCGTTAATTTAATTACATTTTTGTGTTTGTGTAATGACGTTTTATGATGACGTAATTGTGATTCAAGCTCTTCTGCTCACTGCTGCTATTTCGATTACTTTGACGATGTTCACTTTGCAAAGTAAACGCGATTTTAGTGAAATGGGAGAAAGGTATGAGCTAAAAGCGATTTTTAACTTTTGCAAAACTTTTTTTTCGATTAATTTGAGTTTGTTGTTGACGTTGGGAATTAAGCGGACACTAGCTGCGGTGCTGCTTCCAGCATGATACTCTCTCCGTACTGTAAATATTAAATGTGTGGTTAATCGCTGATAATTTATTTTCTGATGCTTAAAGGCAAGTTTTAAGGAAATTAAATGTGGATTAACAGTTGCCGGAAAGAATAATTTAATGAAATCTCAAGATTTCTTATTGGAAAGGAAAAGTTGCGAGTGTTTTCGCGCATCTACGGTTAGCCGCTAGCGCCAGCATCATTTTTCCGACTAATTTCTCTTCGATTTTCATTATTATTGAAGACCGAAGACGAAGAGAAAGCCACGGTTACGCTTTTAATGCGTAAAATGATTGCGTATCAAACAACAGATGAGATAAATAGTTTAATTAAATGTTTAATTCTTGTGTAATACATTTTGAATTGTTCTTGTTTAGCCTTTACAAATCAAGTGAGCCATAGCTGTCGAAGGTGTTATAGTAGCCATGACGTAGTACATAAATTCACCACAGCCAACGGTCTACAATAAGCGTGTCATCACTCATCACTATTGTTGTTTGTTAAACCGTCTAAAATAGTCTAAATGGTCGTGGTACGTGCTAATCCAGTAATTTAGTTTTGAAGTAATTTAGCTTAAATTTAGGTAGTTTTTTAATTATACTTTTATTTCTTATTTGTAATAATGTGCCGTAAGTGGCGGCAACATCAGTGGCTCATCCTGGGTCAGGAGTACGTGTTTCTGTAGGATTTTTCTTGATTTTTTTGAGTTTTTCTGGGTTTTTGTAGAATTTTTTGAATTTTCTGGATTTTTGTAGAATTTTTTGAATTTTCTGGATTTTTGTAGAATTTTTTTGAATTTTTGTACAATTTTTGTACAATTTTTCCGATTTTTTTTGTAGAATTTGAGTTTGGAATCATGAACGTACTAAGTTAGTAACTTCTCGTGCAAAATAAAAATGAAAAACGTGTTCCAATTTGTCGCTGCTTATCTCTTCTTTTTACTGCAAGTCACCATCTTGGATTTAGAGATGCGAACTTCATTTGTTATTTGAACTAACTGTGAAAATTCGAGATGTCTGTGCAGTAGTACCAGCAGACAACATTGGAAGATGTTTAAGAAAGCTCAGAAAAATACATCTTACTTTTTTTGTTGTAATGGACAACAATTTAAGCATTTTGAAAAGCCTATTTTATGTTTTATTTTTGTAGTTATTAACTTCTGAAACAGTACTGATGCTACACTGCATTACATTTTGCTTGATAGCTATTCTCACCTAATTCAATTATCCTAATTTCATTTTTTTAATCAATCAATTTCGGTCTTTATTTTTAGTTTCCTTGTCAATAGTCTTGTCAAGATCTATTAGATGTGGATTAAATTATTGGCAAAATGACAATTGAAGTTCTGGCTCTGAACGTTATTTATTCTAGCCTGTCAGAATGAATCTTGGACTTCCAGTTGGAATTTTTCTCGTCTTTTTTGTTGTCTTCAAACTTTGCCCACTAGATGTCGATTTATCCGAACGGAAATGACAATGGCGTAATACTTGTTTGTTTGTTTGCTCGTGGGCTGGTTATTCTTATTCGCGATCGCGAGTGCCGTGCAACTACATTTTTCATTTCGATTTGGATTTCCATGACGCATTTTAGCTGTTCTAATCCCAGTGGTTAGTTAGGCCTAACAAAATCGAACCAAATGGCAGTTGAAAATGGCTTTTAACATCATGTTGATGTAATTTGATTTGATTTCTATCCATCCTCTGAATGATATTTGAAATTGGATTAGTGTTTTGGTTTTTGCAGTTGCAAAAATGTGGCAATCTGGCAATGTGTGCTGCCCTTTCTTTCTTTCTTTCTTTCTTTCTTTCTTTCTTTCATCTTGTACCAGCTGCTTGTGAATGGTGACTGAAAGGCAAGTTAGTATTTGCCCCTGATCGCAGTTCTGCGACATTGCTGGTGCTAGCTCATGTGTTTCCACTACTAATTCTTCAGCTAGTTGTTCTGCTGCTGGCTGATCAACTAATTGTTCCAGGGATGTTTATTCCTACACCCCTTCTTACTGGTTCGAATTTACAAGGCAAGTTCGCCAAGTGTTGCCCAGTTGTTTGTGACTTGCATCAGTATGGACTATGAATGGCTGATTCAGGTATGGCAGAGCCATTGTTTTCGCAGACGTGAGCATTTCTTTTCTTTGATTTCGTCGAAAGCCTTCTGGTGTGTGTCTGTCCATATGAAATCTACATCTTTTTTGAGCAGTGGTCTCAATGGTTCTGCCACTGTCGCTAGGTTTTTTAGGAGGTGCTGCATTTCTTTCAGATTAGTTGGAGCCGGAAACTCCTTGATTGCTGTAACCTTCTTTGGGTCCACGCTTACTCAATTTACTACTAATTTGTAACTTCAAAAATTCACATGTAGATTAGCCTTTGAGCACTGAATCCACATGTATCATGTGCTGTTTTTGGTCCGTCCGGAAATGGAAACTGTGGCATTTTTAGTGGAAAACTGTAAAAATTTACAAGTGCTTAATTTAACCGAACAGTTACCAGTAAGCGAAGAAGCAGTGTGGTTTCAAAGACACAGGCCCTTTGTCAAGATGACGTATTATGATATCGGCTATGAAGCTCATTGGTTTGAAGATGAAAAGTTTTCACCATGTTGACAATTCCAAAATTTTCCTCGGTCAAAATGACGTATGCTGATGATTTCGGAGATGATGTTGGCCAAAACGTTATCAAAAAGTTGGAAAATAACACGTTATTTGGTGACACTTCAGTTACATTTTGGCGACTTTTTTGGTTATTAATTCGAGAAAAAATTTGCAAAATGTTACCAAAGATAAAAAAAAAATGACCAAAATGTAGCAGTTTAAAACTTTAAATTACAAAACAAAATAAAAAATAAAATTTGTCTTATGTTTTGCTGGAGTTCCTTAAAGTAGAAATAATATTATTCTCTTTTGAAAAATGTTTTTAGTTTTGGCTCTTTTCAGAAGTTGCATAAAATGTTCACCCACGGACAAAAAAACTTCCCTGCAGTAAAGCTGGGCATGTCGTACAGCCAAGATTTTGGATTTCGAAATCCCAGAAATCCTAGAAATCCTAGAAATCTTGGAAATTCATGAAATCTTATAAAATTTCTCGGAAATTGTAGCAAAATCAAGCAAATTTTTTAAAGTGTTCCAACTGAAATCCTGAAATCCTGAAATCTTTAAAGAAATTCTGAAATCTTTAAAGAAATTCTGAAATCTTTAAAGAAATTCTGAAATCTTTAAAGAAATTCTGAAATCTTTAAAGAA
>JAQIXU010002847.1:0-10679 GCA_034701245.1 Strigamia transsilvanica
AGCCTAACCATTTCCAGAAACGTGCTTTTCAGCCTGAACAATAGGAGTGACTAGTCCTTCTCTATTAGTCCAAGGTTCTAGTTAATGCTGCGCGAGCGAATGCGTAATTGTTACGCACAAACGCGTGTCTCCTAATACATGAGTTTCGGGGCTAAAACTTTGACATTCCCGTAAATGACGCCACGTTTCAGGAAACAAAACTCGGGGAAACTCGAAAATGTTTTAGTTTCCGAATGCAGCGGGACACGAAGCGGGACCCGAATCGAGCCTCGAATCGACAAGTCCTCGCTAATCAGTAAGCACAGTCGTCGGTATCTATTTTTTTCTTGTTTCTGTGAGCACATTTATTATGTGGTTTAAGTAGGAAGCGGGGAAAAGACGCGTAGAGGGAGGTAAACAGCGAGTGAGTCGCGTTCAAGTGAGTCGCCTCGACAAGAGAGGGGTGGGGGGGGGGGGGCAAGGGGTGTGTAGACTTTCTTCCAGATGTGCAAGTTCTATTGACAAGCGAGCATAAAGACCCCCCTTCCCCAATCAATTAAGATGCTCCTTAAACAAGACTCGCTGGAGATGCGTGCTGGTGCTGGTGCTTCTGCCGGTTCGTTCGACTTTTCGGCGTTCTTTCTGCGTGTCTCTTGCGGCCGCGGGGGTGCGCGCACATCCATCCCCACGTGCAGCGACGACCCACCCCGACCCCGGACCCCGGACCCCGAGTGAGACGCAGCTGCGAGGGGAAAAGAAAAGAGCAAAACTTCCCTCCCTCCCTCCCTCTCCCTCCTTCCTTCGTCCTTCGTCCCCCTCGCCCCCCACCCCCTGCTGGGTCCTCCACTCGCAAATGAACACCTCAAAAATACAACTGGCGCTGGCTGACATTCAAACACATGCACAGTTCGCTAATTCAAATAAATCCAAAAATTTAAATAAATCCAAAAATTCAAAAATGTAAAAATTTAAACATGAATGAATGAATGAATGAATGAACGAATGTTTTTCGCGTTTGTCGTCCGTCAGGTCGGTGGCACCCTCGAGTGACGAGTACTCTAATCATTCGCTATAAAAATGTATGTAAACACGTGTACAGAAAAACACTCGTCTAATAATGGAGGACATTCGTTGTGGGAAGATTTGGACGAGGAAAACGTTTCATTTGAAAATGATTGGAAGACTTTTGTTTCGTTTAGGGTCGCGGGTCCTTTGTTTTTTTTTTGGTTTTTTTTGCCTCGGTCGTTGTTTCGGAATGAAATATCGCGCGTGCGTGCGCGATTGCACGCACGATAACGAAATATCGTTTGTCGTTGCGATGGCGCGGATTGAAATTGAAAAAAAGAAGAAATGACGCAATGCGCATCATGGCAACTAATTGAAAAAAAAAATCGAAATTAATGAAAATTAATTGAGCACAAAACCAAAAGCAATAGTGATGCTGAGATAATTGTGGAAAAAAGAAGGAAAAAAAGATAGGAAAAAGCGTTGAGAAATCGTGATTTTCGTGAAACATTACACGAATAACGTAACGTGCCATTTTCTTCGAGCTAAATTTCACTTGTTGGCTCAACAACGGAGAAAAGAAAGATTTCTCTCGCACAAAATTCAAAGAGGTGTCTTTTCTGCGTGTAGAAAGAATGAAATCTTGCTTCTCTCTCTCTCGCACCATAAAAACTATTTTCATCCCTTTCTGGCCGAATAAAAAAAGCGACATTTCTCTCGCTCTCGAAATGTCCTTTCAAAAGAACTCGTAAAAGCTTGAAAAATCTAATTTTACCGAGCAAAAGAAAAGAAAAGAAAAGAACACACACGCACACGCACACGCACACGCACACGCACACGCGCACCGTGAAGCAAAACGGAAACGAAGAAAAAGAGTAAAATTCCTACCTCGATGCACCGGACGAGCGAGCACTCGAAAATGTCGAAAAGTATTGGTACTGCTATTGCTTGTGTACGTACACGACCTCTCGTCCAAACGAACAAAGACGAATTCCCTGCCTCGCGAAGCAAAAGCAAAAGCGCATCGCGGCGAACAAAGGGCGGACCCGGCCCAACTCCAACTCCCCATTCAAAACGCTTCAAAACGCTCACCCCACACACAACAATGTGGCCGACCGGAGGACCGGCCGGCCTCCTTTCCTTTCCTTTTGCTTGGCTTTCCTTTTGCTTTCCTTTTGCTTTCCTTTTGCTTTCCTTTTGCTTTCCTTTCACCTCTCCGCCCGACCCGCACAAATCATCGTCGTCATTAGCGCGACCGCGTCAGTCCGAGTGTCGTAAACTGAGGGAGCGGCGCGTGCGGACGACCCGAAACGCATTAATCACGCGTCTGTCTGTCCTTCCTTCCTTCTCCTGCCTCGTCGCACTTACCTAGCGGATTTGGGAGCGTGCGCCGCGCACCACCACGACGGGGACGAAGAGGGCATTGTGGGACGGCATTGAAAATCGCGGAGCCGCGACCGCCCCTATCGGAACCCCCCCTCATTCCCCGCATCTTTCTGTTCGCGGACCCCCTCGAGCGCGAGCTCCACGGGCGACCGCGCACCCGTGCTAATCGCGCTCACTCCCCTCGCATTTACCACCTAACAAATTACCGATTCATCTTGACAAAAAGTCACCTCAACTACTCAATCTCCGATTCTTGTCGCGATTCTTGTCGCAATTCTTGTCGCAATTCTTGTCGCGATGGGGCCACGGGGGCGCCCGAATTCCCCAAGCGCACTAACAAACCAAACCACACAATCAGTCGATCGATCGATCAATAACTTACATTTTTTCTCTCTTTTTTTCTGCTTTTTGAGATGAAAATGGAAATTATTCGCTCGTAAGCGATCTCTCTGAAAATGGCGAGGGGGGTAAGAGGGAGGGAAGGAGAGACAAGAAGGAGAAGGAGACGGAGACGGAGACGGAGACGGAGACGGAGAAGAACGAGACAACCCCCTCCGGAGCAGCGCGAAGGATAAAGAAGGATAAAGAAGGATAAAGGAGGAGGACGGGTAGACCCTGGTCTAAAAAGCACAAAAGTTTGCAAAATCTGGTTGGACGTTGGATAGTCCGTACTTGGTTTGGCTTTTTCATGTTCCACCTCTGGTCTTGGAAACGAAGGGGGGAAACGAAGAAAGTTGGATTAATTTCCTGTTTTGTTTCAAAGTTGAAAGAAAACAGATCGCGCTAGCACAAATAAACGCGAGCACCAGCACCCCGCAGACAACTAAATAAACCACCGAGCAAATCGAGCACTTATTCAATCATCGAAAGGCGAAGTTTCGAACAAAAGGGGGGAGGGGGGGAGGGGAGGGGGGTATGGGGTATGGGGTATCGATATCAATTTGACGCGCGACCGGCCACGATATTCGTTCGGATAACGACAAATTCTTACCTGATGGTGGTGGTAGTACAAGAGCGGATTATAATTGTATAACATGGCCAGACCGCTCGGTGTGCCGACGTCCAGCGCGGTCTGCATCGCTGCAGCGCCGCCCGCTTGCCGCCGATTGGTCCGATCACGCCACACCCACTTTGCTCCAAAGACGCATCGTCGCCGCCGAATGGATCCCGCGAACGCACCGCACGAGCTGCTCCTGCTGCTGCTGCTGCATCGCCCGAGCTAGTGCGCGCTTCGTGTGCCACTCACCGTCTCCGCGCGGTCCCACCTCGCCCGACGCCCGCGCGCAAAAACGCGTCCAATCGCCGACCGAGGGGGCGGGGCCACGACCGCCGCACGGAGGGAGGGAGGGAGGGAGCGTCATCGTGCAACCGCCTCGCCTTCTTCCTCGCCGCTACACACATTTCGTTGAAAAGCGCGTTTTTCTCTCCTTTTCATTTCGTTTCGGCGTTGGAATTAAAATGAATCGAACCGTTCCGGTTCCTTCCCCGAATCGGCACCCCCTAGCGAGTCAGGGTTAGGGGGTCGGGGGGTGAGGTCGACCGCACCGCAATAATCCGCCCACCTGAGTAATTACTCGCGGCTGCAGTCAACAAGCGGTCGACAATGGGCTTAGGGCCGAACCCTCCTCCTCCTCCCTATCCCTACTAACCACACACACAAACCCTAAACCCTAAACCCTAAACCCTTCTCACTTCGCTTCTCATTTCGTTTCTCAGGTCTCGCTCGAAGCGGACATGTTTCAAAAGGTTCGTATTCGTATTCGTATTCGTATTCGTACGCATTTGTTTACAGCCGAAACGAAAATGAGGACACGTCGAGAAAAATGTTAAGCATTTACGACAAGAAACAAGAAAAAGCGCAGTGCTGGTGGTGGTGCTGGTGGTGGTGGTGGTGGTGGTGCTGTTGAGAAATTTGGCCTAACCTAACCTAAAATCTAAAATCTCAGAATTCAAGATACAGGTGCAAGATTCGTTCGAAATCATTCGGCGCATTCAAACCGAGTTGATGCCAAAAAGCACAAGAACAAAAGCAAAAGCACGGCTGGAGTGGTTTTTCAAGTAGTTTACTCCGTTCCGTATGCTGTATGTCGGCTTTTGGTTTTTACACCCAAATCCAAAATGGCTGCCAAACTTTCAAACTTGATAAAAGCTTTCGGGTGAAATATCCAGCACTTAACACGTGAGTAAATGCATAATTATGTTCAAATAAGAAACCCACAATCGCAATTCTTTAGTTTAATCAACGAATTTTTTATTGCAATTTACTCGCAATTCCTAGCAATTCCTAGCGTGAGATACAAACACTAAAAACACATAGCGCTAGACGAGCCAAATAGTCTGCACACATTCACAATTAGACAAGTTTCTGCCTTCTGTTTTTACTATTTATAAAAACACCAAAAACCACAAAAACCACAAAAACCACAAAAACACAAACATTGAATGAACCTACTGGTCCCCGGACCTTTTTTCCATTTCTTCCAAAACGATCGCGGTACAAGTAAGAAATCGCGTTCAATTGTCTGGTTTTCTTCAACTTTTGGACGCGCTAAAAAACACTTACGAGTAGGTGCATTCAAAAAGTCGTGTTTTTAGTATTTTCGGTGTTTGTGTTTTGTTTTTGTATCTTTTAACACTACAAAGCAAAAACACAAACACCTAAAACACTTAAAACACGACTATTTGAATGCACCTATAGTAAAACACTAAAACACAAACACTTAAAACCCCGTTTCCTGCATCATCGACAGTTTTAGTTTTGTTTCTAGTTGTTTATAGTTATGTACAGTACAGTTTTACACACTTTTTGTCCGGGTGGCGATTTAGAATTAAATCGAAAACGAATTAGAACTAGAACTTCAGTATAAACATGTCAAAACTAAAACTAAAACTGTCGATGGAGGGAAATGAGGGTATTCGAACAAATTTGCCGTGTTCGTGTTTTTTTGTTGTTGTGTTTTTTAACATCGCAAAACAAACACAAGCGCTTAGAACAGCCAGAACACGACATTTTGAATGCAGCTATACTAACTTGTAAGTACATTCCAAAAGTCGTGTTACAAGTGTGTTAGATGTCTTTGTTTTTACATCTTTCAACACGACTAAAGAAAAACACAAACACCCGAAGCATTTGAAATTCAACGTTTTGAATGCAGCTACTAGGCGCATTCATAAAGTCACGTGTCGTGTGTAACGTGACCAGTATTTAAACTTAAACATGTTTTGTTTTTCAAATGCCGAAACATCAGTTTAGTCGGCTGTTCTCAAACTAATTATTGTGCGTTGCCAATCGACAATGGCTCGTATCGAAATGTTATTTCATATTTTGAGTTAATCGTTCGAGATGTTTTTTTTTAGACCATTAATTAAATAAGTGTCTAAACTTTCAAAGCAGTAAATTATTATAATTTAATTTTTAGGGGGTTTAAAAGATATGCGGAGCCCTTTGAGGTAGCTCGCGGAGCACACACACTTTGAGAATGGCTGGTCTCAATTATCTTATGAATGCGCCTATAGTGTTTTGTGTTTTGTGTTTTGTGTTTTTATTAAATCGCTCGCTCAAACTTTTAACCGTAACCTAACCGATTCCTTTAGAAAGTGCGAATACTTTTTGCTTTGTGCTCGGTTAAATGCGTAAGGATGATGAGTTTTATAAACCTAACCTGAAAAACGGTTGGACTGGGTAACGAGGGACGACGAGTACGAAGTTTCAGCGTACGACGATTCGATTCGATCGTAATGGTCGTGTGGTGACTGCTGCGAAACGAACTGTCACGAAACGAACTGTGGCGGTGCGCAGCGGGGTGAGAAAAATGAGGAAATTTTTTGAGGGAAAAAGGTGTTTGTTCGTTCGGATGACCGGAAACAAAGCTCGCTGACTCGTCGTTCCGCTTTAAACGGATCGATACCAATTACTGCAAAAGGCGGGACGCGGCGTTCCACTCGTTCCCTTCCCTTCCCTTCCCTTGCCTTGCCTTCCCTTCCCTTCCCCGCCCCACCCTCCCCGTCCCCTTCCGCGCGTTCGGGAGGATCCGATTTCGCATTTCCAACAAATGAAGGCTGCACATCTTCCCCCACCCCCCGCACCCCACTCGAAACGCCCACGCAACCTCGTTAGAATAACGAATAAATAAAAACCACTCGATGATAATCAACGACAAGCGCAAGAAAAAAAACACACACAATCAAATTCAACAAAATCACCACGAGAGAGAGCAACAAAAATCAACACGAAAATAAAAGTGCGTCCGACGAGGAGGGAAATATTTAATAAAAAGCCACTCGAAGCTCAACAACAACAAGCGCCGTTAAATTAAAAGAGAGAGAGAGAGAGAGAGAGAAAGAGAGGGGCACGCGCACCACAAATTAAAAACGAAATAACGAAATAACGAGCGACTTTTAGTCGATAACTCGACCGATCGAGTGCCGTAATCCGATCCGTCGCCAACTCCGATCGTTATACGCTTCCCTCCCCCCAGGTAACCGACCGGCCGTCCATCCGTCGTTACCACGGAGACTAATTGAACGCGCGCAACTTACTTTATCGCGATGCCGTCGACGATGACTCGTCCTGATCTGGAAAAAAGAGAAAAAAGAGAAAAAATAAAAAAATAAAAAAAGAAGACGAAAAAGAGGAAAGCGCACAAATGCACACTTTTCATTTGAATTCCATGTTGGATGTTGGCTGCTGGCGCCAGACTCGCCGCCCGACTCGCCGCCCGAACCGAACCGAACCGAACCGAACCAACCAACACGTCGGTTCCAATGAGTGAATGCTGCGCGCTCCTTAATGCAATTTCATCCCCGTTTCGGATGCAGCGTCTTAAATAACGGTCGGGGCGGGGGCGGGAGCGGGGGCGGGGGGACGTTCCCGCAAACATTCTCTCTCTCTCTCTCTCTCTCTCATCAATCAAGCGCCCACTTTGGCCCCGCGAGCGCAGAGGACGTTCCCGCAACACATTAAATCGTTAGGAAAAACAGCCAACTAATGAGTCGGGTTCCACCCCCTGCAAAACGGATACCTTCGACGTGCCACGTGCGCTCCAAACACCCACAATGGATCCAGTCTCCCGTGAAATCACGAGGTCAACAACGCCAACAACGCTCGCCTTGTTGAAGAATAAGAATGATAATAATAATAATAATAATATTATACAACATGTATAATAAGGAGGGAAGAGAGAGGCGTTTGATTTTTCCTTTTAATAGTGGGGGAGGAGGGGGAGGGGACCTTGAGCTGGGTGTCGAGTTGCCGTAATGATGTCCTTTGCTCACGCTTCTTTGTCATTTTCAATTATCCCCGATTGGCCATTATGCGCCGGTCTCTCGGGAGATTCTCTATCATGGATATGGCGCGTTCATTTTATAAACATATATTTTTATATTTTTATATATAGGGTAGTGTAGATTTTTTTGATATGTAATTTTTTTTTTCTTTTTTAAATACGAGATAAAGATGTTTCCGGTTTGCAACCGCTTCGAATCGATAAGGAGAGAATAAAACTAAAGTTTTAAGAGATACCGAATGAAATGCGAAACTGCCGTCATCGCGGTTGCCACGGCAACCCGGGCCCAAGTGTCAGCGCGAATTATATCGAGCGGATGTCGAGATAACCGATGTGGGAATTTCAATTACGCGTTAATTTCATCGATTCCCGTAACTCGGAATAAATAAAACTTTCTTTTAAATTTTTTTTGATTTTATTTCTCTCGTGCGTGTACCTTGTCGTCGCGCTGCTCGTCCTCGTCCTCGTCCTCGTTTTCGTTTTCGTTCTCGTCGTCGTCGTCGTCGTCGTCGTCGGTTTCCGACGCTCGTCGCCGTCGCTTTTTCCCGCCCATCGGTAGCAGGAAAGAGAGCATCTGATGGTGGTGGAAGAAACTAGTGTCGAACTAAGGAGAAATGCGAATGAATTAGTGTTGAAAACGAAGCGAAGGTGGGCGCTCGTCGAATCAAATACCTCGTCCATGTCGCTCGATTTGAATGCGAAAATGAAATGCAAACCCAGTGAGAGAGAAACAGGGCGCGTGAATCACTCGCCGTTTCAAATTGCACGCGCGACACCTGACAACCGACACCCGAGTCGATTTCAGCGATTGTTAAAAACATTTTTAAACAAAAAATTCCCTCACCTGTTACTGTTACCGTAGTAGTAGTGGTCGAGTGCATAGCATGGCCACGCTCAAAAGCGCTGCTGTTGCTGCTGCTGCTGCCGCAACCACGTTGGCCGCCATTTTGAACCGGAAATACATACAAAAATAGTAGAAAACTCACCTCTATATTTCTTTTTCTTTTATTTTTTTATTTTTAGAGCGCTTCGACTTGATGAAACTCTAGTTCTCGTTGTTATTTTAAAAAGAAGGATCAAACTACAATTTGTTATTTTTATTTAAAATTAGCAATCGTAATCGTTTTGTTTTTTGTTTAATTTTTTTACATGATGATTAATACGTGAATGTAAAAACATGAAAAGAGGAATTTATTTTGTTTGTTTGTTTTTCACAATGCGGTGAGAAGGTAGTCGTTGACGTCGAATTCTTGTCGCAGCACCCCCGTGAGCAACATCTCCTTGTCGACGACTTTGATTTTGTTCCTGATCGCCCTGGAACAGATGGGCAAATCTTCCGGACACGAGATGATGAGTACCGGCGCTTTCTTCGTGCCGGCCGAGAACGGCAACTTGTTGAGAAATCGGCCGCCGCCGCATTCGATGATTTCTAAACAAATCAGATAAATATCAACACGAATTTCAATTTGAATTTGAATTGGAATTTGAATTTGAATTTGAATTTTGTACTCGTCATTTCTTCGGGTCCCGGAAGGACGCTCTCGGTCACGTGAATGGTGTAATTGGCAAAAAGTGGTTTGTCGCTCGCTTTTCGTAACGACTCGATGAGTGAGAATTTGTACAACTGCTCCATGTGCCTGTCTTGAACCAAGTACGGCCAGGGGTCGAGGAAATGTCCTTTCCTTTGTGACGCGTAGATCCACTCGGCTGTGACGATCGGGAAACCTTTCGACAGCGTGCAAAGCAACTTGACTGTCCGACGAATCTAAATGCGATTCATTTAGCAATCAGAACAAACAAATGCAAAAACTCATCTCATCACACTTCTTATCACACCTTATCGCTGATCAAATGCGTGCACTCGTCGATCGAGTCCACGATGGATCCGCCGAGCGAATTCACGATCTAGAAAATACACACAAAATTCATTAGAAAATCATCATCGAGTCGAGTAATTCGCTTTACCATGGCTATTTTGCGGTCGCTTCCACCGGTGAACATGATTTTCGGATTTTTCACCATTTCTTCCTCCTCCTCCTCCTCCTCCTCCTCGCCGATTTTCCGCGACTTTTTCGCCGCTTTTCGTCGATTTCTCATCTTTTCTGGTGGTTTTGTCGCTTCCGCTTCTTCCTCGTCCGCGTCCGCGTCGTCTTGCGCCTGCTCCTCTTCCTCTTGATCTTCCTCTTTCTGCTGGCCCGAGTCCAAGTCGACGCTTTTTTTTCGCCGAGGAGTCGCCTCGTCTTCGTTTTGCGACGATTTTCGTTTCGTTCGCGGTTTCCTCGTCTCGACTCGCGACTTTTTCGTCTCGATTTCCTGTTCGGCGCGCGAACCGTTCGATTTTCGCTTGTTGGGTGATATTTTCGCTTTTTCCGCCGTTTTTGGCGTCGCGGTCGATCTGCGCGTCGACCGCCGCATGTCGGGCGCCGCCACCGTGGCGCTCGCGGTTTCTTCGCTGTTGGTGTTGGTGTTGGTTCTGTCGCCGCTCGCCACTTCCTTCGTCGTCGTCGTCGTCGTCGTCGTCGTCGGTTCGCCAGTGCTGGTTCTCTCTCTCGCAATTAGCTTGGACGTCGATTCGTCGTCCGTCGTCTTCTTCTTCCTTTTCCTTTTCCCGACACAGCGCGACTTTCGCCGCCGCCTCTTGGTTTTCTCCAGCACGACGAACCCGTCGGGGGAGAGTGTGTAGTGGCCGGACGCGATGCAGTCTTCGACGCGCACCACCGCTTTCATCACCGACAATTTTTCGTCGACGGGTTTCGCAACTTGCACCTCCAGCTCCACCTCGCCGTTTTCCTTCTTTTCCGAAATCATCTCGTCGTCTTTGACTTCTTTTTTCTCTTTTTCCTCGCAAATTTCCTTCTTTTCCTCAGTTTTATCTTTCAAAACGTCGTCCGAAACACCCAATTTTTCTTCTGTTTTTATCGCTTCTGTTTCTTTCTCTTCGATCTCTTTTCCATCGATTTCTTTCTCTTCGTTTGCTTCGATTTTTTCTTCTCCTTTCTCTTCGTTTACTTCTTCTTCTTCTTT
>JAQIXU010002848.1:0-10675 GCA_034701245.1 Strigamia transsilvanica
ATCTTTATGTATGTTTGAAGACTGTTTTTAGCCATTGCTGATGATTCACACGGTAAAAGATCGGTAACCGTATTTTTTAAAAAAGGTAACCTAGAATAAATAATATATATTTTATTACGTAAAAATTGATTTGTTTTGTGCTTTCTTACTCGCACAAATTGGCATTTCGGATTTGCTCAAGAAGACAAGTTCTTCGTCGTTTTTTACAATCTGATTTTTTAACACAGGGATTTGTTGAAATCATCAGTCGATGAAACTGAACAAAATAAGAACATTTATTCTAATATGATTTTTCATTGTCTTTTCCTCGTGCGGATAAAATGGTAATGACCAGTCACCACCCAAATCTTCAAATTTTCTTTATTTCGTTTGGTGCCAAAACCAGGGTCGTGCGTTAGATTTTCTCAGTATGATGCAAGTCTTCGAAATGCCTCCCCTTAAATGTTTTTCTTTAATATAACGTTTGATTGTAATTTAAAAAAAAAAACTGCACAAAATGTAAGAATACTAACATACTTGTATAAACTACTTTAAAATAATGATACCAACTATCAACTACAAAAATCTACTGCAGTTTTACCCTTCTAACTTTAACTTCAGCAAATTTGTTTTTTGAAATATCGATGGTTACTACGTTTTTTTCGAAATTCATTATACCGACGTAAATCGAAAATTGGAGGGATCAATTTTTTGAATGTACACCTTTTCGACGGTACGTTTGTTGGAAAGTGAATATTGGTGTAGGGCTTCCAATCCTGGGATCCTGGGATCCCCGCCTTTTTTGCTATCCCGGGTCAATGACAAATACAATACGCCCTATTGGTTTCCATTTTATTGGAAACCACCGAATATGATTGAAAAGCCTATGGAATTTAGAGAGAACAGGGCGTATTGTATTTGTCATTAAACAATCAAACTACAGAAAAAAGTATGGAATCAAATTTACAAATTTAAAAACAAATTAACAAAATGGAAGGAAAAGAACAAATAAATGAATTAAATGAAGCTTAATATTACGCAGGACCACCCTTGGCCCAAATAACTGGCTGATTCCATACTTTTTGCCAGAGGTTGTACACTATTGTGGTGTTTTTAAAAAAGTAAGTGCTGTTTCTTACAACACTCATCCGAATATCAATTAATGTTGTTGCATGTACTGGTACGTGGGTGGTCGACAACAAATCGAACGCTTCGAAATCAGTAGAATCAGGATCGCTGACAAATGCCTAGAAGTTGTAAAAGATATTAATATTGCGATTTTATTTCTTCAATACTAAACAAAATTGGAAATTAGCAAAACTGTGGATTTCAGTATGTGTAATTATAATAGAGAATCTCTTTTTCATACTTGGTAGATGGCATTTGGACATTTGTAGAATGGTAATTCCTCATAGTTAATAAAGGGAATGATATACATCGAAAAGTAGCCTGAATATTCCGCTTCAACTGAAAGAAAATTTGCTAATTATCTTTTAGTTTGGTAGTTTTTCGTTCTAAAAAGGAGAACAGAAACTATTTCATACCCGTAGGTCAAAATATTATTGTAGGTGTTAAAGCAGATGCAATGTGTTAACTACATTTGTTTTGAATTCATTTTTAGTTCTTTGTGTTGAGAGATTTAGTCTTAATTAATGTATCATTCCACCCTGTGTGAGGCTAAAGTTGTTGTGAAGTCACATGTGAAGTCACATGTACACTGTACATCCTGCTTTGTAACCGTGTGAGATGTGTTGTGCTCAAGACAGCATTAAACCATTTACTCAACAAATGAGTGAATCATTTAACACTTTGTTGAGCTTAAGTAACCGCAGTAATTTATTAAATTTACTAACTGAATTTATAGTGGAGACAGTTTCCAAAAGGTGTTGCTACAGCAGTTTCATTTGCCGTTGCGAAGTGAAGGTGGAGTGCATCCTGAAAATAGTATTTTCACTGGATTTAGTATTTAACTTTCTTTACTGGAGTGAGATCGTACATACCTCGAGAAACCTTATCCCGCTTGCCGGAGAATCCAATTCCGTGAATTCCCACAGATTTTTCAACGTGTACTTTGGTTTTGTCAAATATAAATCTAATAATTCCACATCGCACCAACTGCGATAATTCAAAGTTGAGTGATGTTTATTGAAATGCATTTCTTTATGAAATGATGATTTTATACTCTCTCCACATAGAGTAAATGATGGAAATGTTACATTGTTCAGGTATTCTAATTCTACCACATTTCGAGTAGTAAGCTTGAAGTAATACGATGCACGTTCGTGAATCATGAATGTAGCAGTTGCAAAACAAAAGAGCAGCGTCACCAACCACAAACAATTTTGGACAAATTTGTTAGTTACCAGTATTTCTAATGGTTTCTTCGCGTCCACGCACTTGGTGTACGTTTTATGGACGACTGCATCCATTTTAGAAAATGTATTGCTTTTTTGTCTATTATATACCCACAATACGGTATGTTGTAGGATATTGACAATTGACACCAATGATAGACCCATAAATAGACTCAAACTGCCACCAATATCGGACAGTAAGCTGATTTCGTCATAGGCCAAGCGCTGCGTTAAAGATACTTCTGATTGACCAGCCGAAAGGAATATTTCGAAATTGCTTGGAGAAATTTTATACACGTGAGGTAGAACCGTGTACACAAATCGATTACAAGTTCTTGTGCATTTACACAAGGTATGAGCTTTTGGTATTAGAATTGCAGTAAAAGCTTTAAAGAAACTGGTTTTGGCAAGTTTATTATCGCTCGATCGACAAGGTGGAAGGTCGATACTCGAATCGAAAAATGGCAATCTATATGCATATAGCTTATTGCGTTTATTAGTATTAATTTGGGTTGGCTCTTGCTTACCTGCATTTTGATTCCTCGCTAATTCTTCTGTTTATGCAATTTTTGTGACACCTCGTGAATTCCACATCGCTGACGCATGGGGTTCTACGAGTACTGCCAAAATTATACTACATTTGAAGGAACAGAAATGTATAGCGTTGTTAAATAACATCCATCAACTAACTAATAATTTACTTTTCTAAAGAAGACTTTCATGTCCAATGCGTAACCGCTTATTACAAATCCAATCCATGAAAAGTCAATTTGATCGTTTAGTCCTGCCTGCAAACACTCAATAAGTTGTAAAATTTGTAAATTGTAAAAAAATAATTTATTACAATTATTAGTGAAACATTGCATAAATCCTGATTTCGTATGTTGACTTTTATTTTAAATTTTAATTTGTTTCCTCCCAGCGTGTCTATTAAATTAAGTTTTACATCAAACGCTATGGAAAATAATGTGAATTTTAATACTCAACCTTTTAAATGAAATTTGGTACATTGTCCGAATATTTCTTTAGATAATGATATTTGTAATTCATCCAGGAAAACATCCTATTAAGAAAATACTAGTTTTATAATCTTAATGCGATCAGATGAAAGCATAAAAATATTAATCAGAACTCGTATGCTTACATTTAACATTTCAACATTATCTAGGACGATTGATTCGTTTCTAAAATGCCACAATTTCGAGTAGTCGACGTTATCCTTCTCCCATAATTTTAGAAATGGTGCGGCACAAGTTAGTAAGTCAGTTTGTGCTTTTTCTTTCATCAATTCGATCATATATTCACTTTGAGGCGAACACAGTACTATGGGTGGAAAGATTAGTGATTGCAATTCGCCAATATAAATGTCTACTGCCAGTGGTTCATCAAAATAATAATTGATTCTTTCTGTTATTTGATACGAACTTGTGATTAAACAACATAACACTATGCAAGACCATAACACGCGGAAATAAATGGAACGAGATAAATCAATCAAAAGTCCGTATTCTGGTGGCATTTGGTGATCCGAATAACGTGAAAATCCTTCCACGGTCTTAGAAATCGTGCGGCGACGTTTTTTATCAATCCAAACCAATTGCAGTCTGTGAATGTGGTTAAATGGTTGAGACATCAGTTTTGAAAAAATAAACCTCTATTTCGTCAATTCTGTATGACCAGTGGGAACAGTAGATAATCAAGATAATCAACGAACTAACCACAAACTGGCACTTTTGTTTAAGAAAAATTATTGATTTTACCCTTATTTTTATTTTTATGAGTATCGGTAATTGCTTTTTGCAAACGTGCTATAAAACATATTTTATGTTCTCATGCACTTTCATTACTTATCGTGTTAATGGTTTTTTTTGTGCGACTTTTGAAATTATTGGAATTGTAATTGCAGTAATTTTTATTTAGAATGTTTATGTGTAACTTCTATGTCTGAAAATTGATTGTCTGTAATGATGTCGTATGTTTGAGTAGTTTCGGATAACATAACACAAAACATCAATTGTTAAAATATAACTTTACAATCAAAATTTTGCAAATTTAAGACCAAAAATCATCATTTTTAACATGTTATTTTTTGTTTAAACGATGAAAAATATGTTTATGGCCTCTTAGAGGTTACGTATGCTCCCAACACCCCCCCCCCCCCCCTGCTTCGCCAGTGGAACCAAGTTTACTTTATATTCCTCACCAAATAATGTGAATTTTTTACCGTACAAACTATTTACGTGCAATTTGGTACTGTACTCTCAAACCTCCACATTCTCGTGGCGTATAGTGATCGGAACATAGAAAACCTTTCACTGTTTTATAAGGTTTTATAAAGTTTCTGACCAATCCATACGAATGTCATTTAGCTTTTTCAATTATGATCACACGAATTTGACTTAACCATTTAAATAATTGTATCATTAGTGTGTTTTATGAAATGTAGTTAAATAAACGAGCAAATAATTTCATGCTTATCTTATCTTAACTCCTTATTTCATTGCCATTTTATTGCTACTACTTGATGGAGTTTCATTAATTGTATTTGGGTAATTCACTCTTTATATTGCACGAGAATAAACGTCCGTGCAATATCGCATTATGAGAATCGATAATGTTTTGAATAGCTACATTTTCATTGTTTTGAGCGTTTACGCAACTTGATATTAACACAAAATGCGTGTTCAATAAATTAGTTTAGGAGTGATGGATAAGTGCAGTTTAATTACTGAATCGTACACGATCCCAATTAAAACTTCAGGTTTGAGAAGTCTTGTTTGATTCCTCTTATTGATCTGTAGTGCTATACTTGTGTATAAAAAGTTCTCTTTTTAGGGTACAACTTTAGTCTGTTTATTCGGCTAAAACTTGGTTTTTGTTTTGCATCGTGATGGATCGACACACCGTCGATTTTTAGGAGTTCCAGAGTAATCTTGATTCACACTTCTTTTCTTTCAGTTTGCTAAACTCATTTTGTAAAAATGATTGCACCACCAGATGTGTAAGGTGAATACATCCGTGTGATATTAAGTGGAGGGATGCGACAACGTGTTCGGATAATTCTGTGATAGGGAAAATCCCATGAACGGATGAATCCGTACAACGAACAAAGGTTGTTGTATTTCTCTACTCACATGCAGCCGAATTGTTGCTTTCTAGCTGCTGCCCTGGTCCAGCTGCTTGGTCCAGTAGATCGGCACTCAGTCTACGGTGAATTTTAAACTCGTCTTTATACAGTCCACCTGCAGTCCTCTATCCGCTCCTCTGGGTCAACTGCTGGGCTCAATAGATCGAAACTCACTCGCCAGTGAATTCAGGGTTCTTTTTTGTGCGACGACAAAGTATGTACAACAGTTTTTTAGTTTAGAAACTTTGAGAAAAGAAATGCTATTTCAGAAATGTTTTAAAATACAGTACTATTTAGTGCTGTTGAGAAAAGGTTTTATTTTTTTCTTAACCATTGCTTATCCTGATGACCAGCCAAATCTTTAATTTTTTATATACAAATGGTTACAGCCAAAATAGAATCATTATAATCAATCCAATTATAAACCTGAGAAATGTCTTTTTGTTTTAAATAATCTTATCTTAATTTTATTGTTTGTTATACGGGCTTTTTTAAAAATCTTGATGCATAGTACTTATGATAGAAACTTGTACTTAGATGATGGCACCATCTAGTGTTCAAGAACACAGTTATTGTGTCAAAATTCACATTTTATACAACCCCTGGGAAAGAGTTTTAGAACATGTTGTACGATTTGTGTAACATTCCATTTGGAACTGGTTTACTCTTAAATAACAAACACTGCAGAAAATTCAAAATATACATTTTAACTTTGGGTATTGACAATTTTATTGAGGTACAGTTTTTATGGCAGTAGCAGTGGCAGGTACATCATGGCCTAATACCGTCACGGGCATTCAGTTTAGCTTAGTCTAGCAAAGTACTGATAAGCATATTTCTGTGCCGGAAATCAGTCTACACACAAATTTTGTTAAAAGAAAAATGTGGTGCTGTCAGATTTCATTGAGGTGATTTCATTCCATTAGAATGGTTGTGAGATACTGTAAGTTCTAGTCACAGAAAAATTAACTTTCTGCAAGTCGATGCAATGAATGCTGACCATCGTTTCCAAGAAAGTAACTTCTGTTGGCACAGAAAGTAATGAAATATTTTTAAAAAATTAGTTTTTATATTAGTTTTGTAGTATCTGTAAAATTTAAAATTATTTATTAGTTTAAAAATTAAAATTATAATCAAATCCTTAATAAATGCATTTTCTGTTGCTTAGGGCTGTGAATACGATAAAAGGTCTGGTGTGACAGATTGTCAGATTTTTGCCAACAAGTGATTCTGATAGACATTTCTGTCAAGTCTATACCCAGAAAGTCGGTGGGCATGGAGTTCTGTTAACAAATAATTTTCATCTACAGACATGGTAAGTCTCAAGAATTCAGTACAGTTGCAAGACTACACATTCACTGCAATAATGTATCACCTCTGGGAACATTGACAGAATACTGTATATCAGTGGCATGGTCAGTGTAAAACCAAGGATTGAAGGAATTGTAGTCTGTGTTTTCTCACTATGTATTTGGATTCGATATGAATTAACTGGTTTGCAAGCAACCAATCAGATACTGGTGAGTTGATTTGATGCATAACATTGCATTGGTTTAACATTTGTCTTAGTATTTGGCTCAATTTTTGTAGTAACCAAGCGCAAAATTGGTTGTTAAACTACAAATAACATATGGCGGAACGGGTCGCTAGCAAATCAATAAAGGGCTGCATGCGGCCCTCGGGCCACAATTTGTGCATCCCTGATCTAAATTTTTGATAAAATATCTTGCGTAAGGATGAAATTTATATTTTTGGATTAAATTGTTTACGTGACCATGTAATAAGTGTAATAGCATATCTAACAAAAGACAAAACACACATGCCTAGTGCAAGCCCAAAACTGTTGCCAATGTCAGCGAGTAATGCAACCAACGTGTAATTCCTGACTTCGTATATATGTTCCGCTATGTTCGTGCTCATTGTAATTTCAATTACAAAAGGTTGACTAGTGTCTTGAACTTGCGTGAGGGAATATTGCAAATACACAGTTTCCTCGCATAGGCGAATACATGGACATGATTTAGTTAAATTAGTTAAAATATTTATATATGTTTGAAGACTTGTTTTAGCCATTTCTGATGATTCACACGGCAAAAGATCGATTCCTATGTTTTTAACAAAAGGTAACCTAAAACACAATATATATTTTATTACGTAAAAGTTGATTTTATTTTGTGCTTTCTTACTCGCACAAATTGTCATTTCGGATTTGCTCAAGAAGACAAGTTCTTCGACGTTGTTTACAATCTGATTTTTCAATACAGGGATTTGTTGAAGTCATCAGTCGATGAAACTGAATGAAATAAGAAAATATTATCGTCCGTAAAAAAAGACAGCGATCAGTGACCCTTAGACAGTATTTATCGCCAATACAGATGATCAAATCTTGTATTACAACGGGGACCTGACTGTAGAAAACCGCATCAAACAGCCAGAAATTGAACACAACAGTATGATTGGGGGAAATAGTAATAAGAGATGTGATATTTTGACTTGGTTCCTATTTAACGTCGTGCAATCAATGATTTATTTAAGTTTCTGGGAAATTTGTCAACCCATTAACAAACCTTTGTGGTGTGTTTGAAAAAGTTAATGTAGTTTCTTACAACATTCATTCGAAAATCTACTATTGTTGTTGCATGCACTGGTATGTCAACAGTCGACAGCAAATCGAACGCTTCAAAAGCAGAAGAATCAGGATCGCTAACAAATACCTAAAAGTTATAAAAGATTGATTTTGTATTGATGAAATGAAATCACAATATTACTAATTGAAAATTAGCAAAACTGTTGATCTCAGTATTTGTAATTGTAATAGAGAATCTCTTTTTCATACTTGGTAGGTGGGATTTGGACATTTGTAGAATGGTAATTCCTCAAACACAACGAAGGGAACGATATACGACGAAAAAAAGCCTGAATATTCCACTTCAACTGAAAACAAATTTTATTGTGAGTATTTATCTGCTGATATTGTGTTTGCTAATGCTGGGTTCCCACTTGACTGAAACAGAACAGAAAGTCTTGTTTTTCGTCTTTTTTTCAATTTGCTATGCCGTCACTTCCCCTTATTTTGGCAGAAAATAGTAGGCAAAAAAAAAGAGACTACATGTATGTATTTCTCTTTTATTTTTTTTGCTACAGAAAATGCCACTGACCCATTAGATCACTTTCTGCCCAATGATGTTATCAAGTTGGCGCGATCAACTGTCGCGATACCAGTCCAGCGGGATATAAGTCCTAAAGTAGCAAAAAGTCCTAGCTAGGGTCGATTAATAAAAATATCTTGAACTCAGAATTGTTTTCCTTTTTTTGATGTTATTTTTGCTTTTTGCGAATGAAATAAACAAAGTAGGCAAATTAGGTGCATTCATAAACCAGTCTAAATGTCAAATTTAATACTCGTATGTGAAATTTTACATTTAGACTACTGGTAGTTTAAATGACTACGAATGTGCTTACTACTTTTTAAACTACTTAGTCTATTTTCAGTCACAGTGGGCATATGCACAACATTTAAACAGCAAAACTTTGTAAACTGCAAGTTAAGCGTGACGGGGTGCCGTCCGAACGGCGAATCGTCGTTGCCGTCCCAATGGCGAATGTTCGCCACTAAACAGGGGCAACGACGAATGGGGCACCGAGCATGCACTGGGCTAACGGCAAAAAATTTTTCGCCGTTAGTCCAGTGCACGCTCGTGCCTAACGACGAATTGGGTGGAACTACCGTCCGCTGTTGGAACGTGTTACCCAACCTGACTTTGTGAATGCGCATAGTGTAGTTCTTAAAAGGAGAATAAAAGATTTGATATGTATACATTTTTACATATTTACTTTTGAAATCTTTTTTCTCTTTTTGTATTGCTGAAATGAGCTCAATAAATTAAATGTACTGACTGAATTTATAGTGGAGACAGTTTCCAAAAGGTGTTGCTACAGCAGTTTCATTTGCAGTTGCGAAGTGAAGGTGGAGTACATTCTGAAAATAGTATTTTCACTGGATTTAGTATTTAAATTCTTTTGCTGGAGTGAGATCATACATACCTCGAGCAACCTTATCGCGGTTAACACAGAATCCAATTGCGTTAATTTCCATAGATTTTTCAACGTGTACTTTCGTTTTGTCATATATAAATCTAATAATTCCACATCGCACCAACTGCGATAATTCAAAGTTGAGTGATTGAAATAAATTTTCTTATGAAATGATGATTTTGCATTCTCTCCACATAGAGTAAAGGATGGAAATGTTATATTGTCCAGGTATTCTAATTCTACCACATTTCGAGTAGTAAGCTTGAAGTAATACGATGCACGTTCGTGAATCATGAATGTAGCAGTTGCAAAACATGCGAGCAAAGTCACAAACCACAAACAATTAAGGACAATTTTGTTTGGTACCGGTATTTCTAATGGTTTCTTCTCGTCCACGCACTTGTACGTTTTAAGAACGACTGCTTCCATTTTAGAAAATGTATTGATTTTCTGTCTTTTACATACCCACAATACGATACGTTGTAGGATATTGACAATTGATACCAATGATAAACCCATAAATAGACTCAAAGAGCCACCAATATCGGACAGTAAGCTGATTTCGTCATAGGCCACGCGCTGCGTGAAAGATACTTGCAATTGATCAGCCGATAAGGTAATAGTAAAGTCATCTGGAGATATTTTATGCACATCAAGCAGAACCGTGTACACTAGTCGACGACATGTTCTCGTGCATTTGCAACTTGTGTACACTTTCGGTCTTTGAATTGTATCAAAGTTTTTTTGGAAACTGCTTTTTGCATTTTCTTCATCGGTGGATTTGCATGTCGGAAGATTAATACTTGAATCGGAAAATGGCAATCTATTTGTGCATAGTTTAGTGGATTTATTAACATTGATTTATGTTAGATTTTGTTTACCTGCATTTTGATTCCTCACTAATTCTTTTGTTTATGCAAGTTTTGTAACACCTCCTGAATTCTTTCTCGCTGACGCATGGGGTTTTACGAGTATTGCCAAAACTGTACTATAAATTTGAGAAATAGAAAGATTTTATGTCAACACTAAAATAGGAAGTTTGATATTTAACGATTTATTTTGATTTAGTTTGATATTTAATGATTTATTTTGATTTAGTTTGGTATTTAACGATTTATTTTGATTTAGTTTGATATTTAACGATTTATTTTGATTTAGTTTGATATTTAACGATTTATTT
>JAQIXU010002849.1:0-10673 GCA_034701245.1 Strigamia transsilvanica
TTGCTTAAATTGAGGCTTCTATCTAATAAACGTGTGTAGGGAACCTCAAAATTAATTTTAGGATGTGGATAACGGTTCCATCCATAGAGCAGAAGGCAAATCAGACTAAAACATAAGAGATCTGACCCCTTCTAACACTGAACGATTAAAACATTCCGCTACCCCGTTCATTTGGGGGGAATAAACATTTGTTTTTTCATGAACAAGGCCTTTTTCGCGTGCCAAGCGTCCAAATTCGGAATTACAAAATTCTAAACCATTATCGGTCTTAAAAGCCTTTAATTTATGTTCAAATTGACGTTCAGCCAAAACAAGAACTACAGAAACCTACAGTTAACAATCCAAAACAAAAAAACCCACCATCCGGTGACAGTTCCAAAAAACAGAAAAATACAAACAGTACGGTAACTCATACAACACTATGACACTATGACTCAGATGGAAAATTAACTCCCACAGAAACTATTGCAAGTTAATCCGGTTGACGCGAGCTGTGCGTCTATCCGCACTTTCTCGTACCTTAAGCGCCTTATGACGTAATCTCGTGTGTTAACGGTCCCTTTTTGCCTTTTTCTGGGACAAAGTGGGTCGAGATAATTCCTTTAATTTAGATGGAATAAATTTCGACGGTTTTGTGTCCTCACGTAATGACGTCATGACCCTCTGTTGGTAAGTTTTCAAAATGCTTTTATTGTCTATATGGATGTTTTTAAAGTTTGAAAATGTAAAGGATTAGTGGCAAAATAACATTTTAGTATAGCAAATCAATAGTTTTAAATGCAAAATGAGTTTACACCCTAAAACAATATCAATTATCCAACAGCACAAATAAGGAAATTGTTTTTGTTGGTACCTTCTAGACTACAGTAGACTCGAAATTTTGTACTAAAATGGCGTCTAAATATTTCAAACTATTTCTTTTATTTTCACTAATAAAACTGTAATATTACGACAAAAAAAATAAATTTCACATTTCTAAACATAACAATTAATAATTTATTTTATTGTTTCAAAAATTACACAGAAAAAAGTTCACTAAAAGATGAATGTAAAGTAAAACAATTCCAAAATATGAGCAAATGAGCATGAAATTGTGCGAAAAATCGCCGAAAAATCGAATCAATTCCTCGTATTCGACGTCGATGGACCAGCGAAGTAATGGAGAATGGTTTGCGAGTTACTAGCCGAACTTTTCGTCTAAAAAAAAATCAAAATCAATCAAAAATCAAATTAAAAACTCAATTTTCGTCCATTTTTTTTTACTTTTCTGGGTGACATCCGGTTTAAATTTCTCCTAATATTTTTTTTCTTGTTCGGTTTGGGACTTTCCTGGACCTTTTCCTGGCGCTGCGTCATTTGCGTCAACCAATTCGGTTTGGGCGTTTTCGGTCTGAAAATGGGCGAGATCGGCACGGGGCCCGGGACGACCGAATTCGGCAAATTGTACGTGGGCGACGCCAAGCTAAACCTCATTTCGCTTTTCTTCGGACTCGTGCAGTCGTCCAGTGTCCAATTGATGTCGTCGAACGACAATTTGCGTCGCTCGTCGAACGCTAATTTGCGTCGAATGTTTTCTTCGTTGCTGAGCGCCATTTTGCGCGGCGACAAAGCGCTTTTGAACGGCGAGCAGATCTTTTTCCTCGGGGTCGTGTGTTCGTTTTCCTGGTGGATTCGTCGTTTCGCGCGTTTGTTGGGCGTCGTGTTGGTGTTGGTGTTGGCGGGGGTGGGGGTGTTGAGGTTGAGACGTCGCGGTTTGAGGGGTCTGCAGGGCGTCGGCATGTGAGTTAGGGTTTCGGATTTGGGGGTTTTCATGACGCGGCCCATTGTGGGGCGCTCGGATGATACGGGGACGCCGTCGGGCCATGAGTTCCATAGTTTCATGCGCATGTCGTCGGCACATGTTGCAATCTAGAAAATAAAAAGTAAAGTTGAATAAATTGAGGCTAAGTTTTTGAGATTATTGTAAATTCCGGCTTAATTTTGATAAAATTTCTACGAGATTGAAAGAAATTTGTGAAATTTATGCTAGGTTAGTGAAATTTTAGTGAATTTCTACGAAATTTGACAAATTTTTGATCAATTTCGGCAAATTTTGACGAAATTTAAACAAATTTTTGATCAATTTCAGCAAATTTTGACGAAATTTAAACTAATTTTACAAATTTTGAATGAAATTTGGCCAAATTTGTGGAATTTTGATTAAATTTCTACTAAATTTTGATGAAATGTGTGGAATTTTGGTCAAATTTCTACTCAATTGAAACAAAATTGTAAAATTTTAACAAATTTCTACTAAATTTGAAAAATTTTGGTAAATTCCGACAAATTTTGACGAAATTTAAACAAATTTTACAACTTTTTAATGAAATTTGTCAAATTTTTGATAAATTATGCTCGTTGCACCACTAAAAACTGATTATTATACCCTCGGAACCGGATCCATCGACCAAGCCACTGCCGTCACTTCAGCTTCGTGGCCCTCTAACTTAAATATCGGTTCTCCCGGCTGCGAAATCTAAATTTCCAAATTTCAAAAATAAAAATTAATCAATTAATTTGTCAAGAAAACAAATTTCAAAAACCAATTTACCTCCCAAATGTACGCAAAATTATCGCTAGACCCACTCAACAAATACTGATCATCGGGACTAATTGCACTTTTCACAAAAAACGTCCGGTTTTGATGACCCGTGAACGTGCTCACGGGCACCGATGAATACGTCCAACAGTTGTACCGATAAATCACGTTGTCGCAACCACTGGCGAACAAATACCGACGTGCCGAGTCGAATATCAAACTCGAATATCCAACTAAAAAACAAAAAATAATTAGGGAAATTAAATTATTCAAGTTATCATTTAAAATTTTATAATTTCCAATTTTTTCGTTAAAATTTTTCAATTTTTAATTTAAAATTTTCAATTTTTTGTTTAAAATTCACCGGTTTTCGAGTTCTTTCTTGCAATCGTGTGCTTGGCGAGCGGCAACTGCGTGTGATTGCTATAATGTTTTCTCATGTCCCACACTTTGATTTTTCTGTGAAAAAAATAAAAAAATAAATTTTAATACTCAAATCACACGATTTAAAGGGAAATATTTACCCGTCGGACGATCCCGCCGATACCAGAGTGTGCTCGTCTTGAAATAAAACGGCCGTGACGCTTTGTTTGCCATCGCGAACCGATATTTCCGGCGATTTAATCCTCCTGCTCGAGCTGGTGCAAACCTTAGGAATCGCGTGACAATTCCTAATCACGTTATCGGCTGACTGGCTCCGCACGTCCCAAACAATGACGGAACCATCTCGTGCCGCCGTTGCAAAAACAGCTGAAAAAACATGAAAAAATCGTTAAAATTTCAATTTTCCGAAGAAAAATCGTTAAAATTTACATTTTTCGACGAAAAATCGTTAAAATTTACTTTTTTTCGACGAAAAAATCGTTAAAATTTCAATTTTTCGACGAAAAAATCGTTAAAATTCCAATTTTCCAAAGAAAAAATCGTTAAAATTCCAATTTTCCAAAGAAAAAATCGTTAAAATTTCAATTTTTCAAGATTAAAATTAAATTAATGGTCTACTTTTGTCCATCGGTCTAAAATCGGCCCATTTTATGCTCCCATTATGACCGGAAAACGTTGAAATTCGCTTTTCCTGTTCGACGTCCCAAATGGCAGCCGTCAAATCCCCGCTCACGGTCAAGATATTCGATTCCCCCGGCACCCAACAGATATCAAAAATTGCATTTCGGTGCGCCTGGACACCTGCAAAAAATAAATACAAATAAATAAAATGATTCAACCGTTTTAAATCGTCAGTTTTCTCAATTTTTACTCGAAATGTAGGTGGAATCGCCGTGCAAATTCGTGTTTAAAATGTTCACGGTGCCTTCTTCGGTGCAAACTGCTAGGAAATGCTCTTTGCCGGCAACTACAAGTCGAAATAAAACATTTATTTAATTATTTCGATGTTTTTTCGGTGAAAAATAACAAAATTTGCGTCTACTTTGACAGAATTTCGCGGCGAATGCTGGGACTAGGTATTCGTGTTCCTCCGGTTCGTTGTGGGTGTTGAGTTCGCTTTGAATTCCTATCGTGAGGTGATCGTCTTCCCAGTTGCATCGTAGTTTCGATAATAGGAAGTTGACGTTGAGTTTGCCGAAACCTGAACGAAGGAAATTTTATGAACTTTTGTGCGGATTGTGGGTTTTTTGTTGATATTTTACCGTTGTTCGCTGATTTGCGCTTCCATAAGCCGGAATCCAGACAACCGATCTTCCTGTTCTCGAAATAAGTTAGGGTGTCCATTCGTTTGGTGTTTTTTCGGGGAAATAGGCGGTTGGGAGACGGGAATGCAACACCGCCTTGTCCGTAAGTTGTTGGTTAAAATTTGCGCGCACTTTTCGCCATGCTGTACTGTTCGTTGACCAATCACAAATCAGCGCGGGAAAATAGTACTGACGTCATCTTTTATCGGTTTTTTGTATAAACCGGATAAATTTATATCACTTGATTTTGTACACAAGCTACCGTAGATGGTTAGCATTTTGTTGCATTTTATTGCATCGGATAATTCGGGATCCGATTAGTTGATCCGAAATTCGTTCGGAAATTCGTTCCGGAAATCTGATCCGAATTTGCCGAAAAGTTCATTAATAATTTTTGGGGTAAAACATGACAATCACGTGATGTTTTGAATCTTTCTGAATCCTTCGAGAATCTTCATAATTATGGAATTCTGAATCTCAGGCTTTGGGTAGACAATCGCAAAAATTGCGCACGAGATTTTAAAATCCTGCGGGAATCCTTAAAATTTTCAGGATTTTGGACAGATTTATTTAAAGATTTTGCTCGATTTTATGGAGTTTTCAAGATTTCGGGCAGATTTTTTCAAAGATTTTACTCGATTTAATGGATTTTTCAAGATTTCGGCAGATTTCTTTAAAGATTTTGCTCGAGTTTCAGGATTTTTAGGATTTGGGAGATTTTTTGGATTTTTAAGATTTGGGAGATTTCTTGGATTTCTAGGATTTGGAGGATTTCTTGGATTTCAGAGATTTGTAAGATTTAAAAGATTTACTAAAGATTTCTAGGATTTGCTATGGATTTAAAGATTTCAGGATTTCAGGTGGATTTCTTTTTAGATTTTTGCTTGATTTTGCTACAATTTCCGAGACAATTTTTTTAGATTTCATGAATTTCGTAGATTTCCAAGATTTTTAGGATTTCTGGAATTTCAGGCGGATTTATACAAAATGTGTGACGACCGACGAGGGAAACAATACATAACGTTGCTATAACCCTTTTGCGAGGGTTGTCAGTGGCGCACGGTGAATAAGATAGGTGACCGAACGCCTTTGTTCTCTGGGGGAAAAAGTTGACCCCAATTTTGATCGCAAGTTCAAACTTTGACCACAGGGGCGCAACGATCAGGCAGTCCAGTTTAGAACTGTTTAGTAGTGCACATACTACTAAAAACATGTATTTTGAAGTTATTATTTTTTGTATAATGTTAAGAATTAACAAATTGTATACAAGTGATGTAATGAAATAAATACCAAAGAGTTTTTTGAATTATTTCTGATATTATTAGAAAAAAAAGGGAAAAAGAAAACAACCTGAAATCTGAAAACGTCCATGCAACATGTTGCGTATAACTGATCGATAAATACAATCACACTACACCAAATTGGAAATTGAAAACAGTCCAAACAGTCAAGTACGAAGAGAAAACAGTGGAAAACGAAGCGAAAACAGTCAAAAACAAAGCGAAATCAGTCGAAAAAAGTCAAAATAGTCGAAAAACAGTCGAAAACGAAGCGAAAATAGTCGGAAAACGATCGAAAACGAAGCGAAAACGATCGAAAACGAAGCGAAAATAGTCGAAAACGAAGTGAAAACAGTCGAAAAAGGCCGAAAACAGTGGAAAACAAAGCGAAAACAGTCGAAAACAAAGCGAAAATAATTGAAAACAGATGGGAAGACACTGTTTCGCAGCAAACTGCAACGGAGGTTATGCTGGTGCACCAAATGTATCTCTTTTCAAAGCGTCTACCTTTTGCAACTTTATAGAATGTTAACCCTGCAGTGGCGTAACTACCACATGCAGAACCCCAGACATTAAAAACGGAGCCCAAAAAAATATAAAAAAGAAATAAAAATCATTGAAAATGTTTTTTTTTTAAATAATTTTTTGGAATGATTTTTTTTTTTTTTGTAATTTTGGGGCTCCGATGGCGTATTTACGGTCTGGAGCCCTTCTAGCAGGCTTTTTTAGGGCCCAAATCTTAAAAATTGTCAAAAATTAAAAAAAATAATTTTTTTTATAAATTTTATTTTATTTTATTTTCCTTTTTGGAATTTTTGGGCCCCTAAAAATCGAACCGAGGAGAGGCCCAATAATAATAAACAAATTAAAATGAATTGATGTTAATTAATTAAAATATTTATAAAATGTAGATAAAAATTTGTATAAAATTCCTCTATTTTGATGCGCAAATATAAAATATATAAAATATAATATATATTATATATAAAATATATATTCATTAATACACTATTTAATGTTTATTTATTTTGGTAATGAACAATCAATTCGTTTTAATTAATTAAAATTTTAAAGTTTTTAGTGTCTCATGAAATCAATTGAATGGAGTTAATTAAGCACCATTCATACGTGGCCATTAAATATATCGCACTGCGGTAGTCACATCCAGCAAACAAGCGCTTCCACTATCCGCCAGTCAACTTGTTTCTCTTTCAACAGCATTCGTCGAAAATGAAATATCTCATCATCATCCTCTTTGTTATTCTGTCGTGTACGGGTGAGTTATATTTTGCAAAAAAAAAAAAACAGCAGAATAATGCATGGCACAACAACTTTAAGATATCAGAAAGTGGTTTGCTTCTAAGTTGTGAGTTTCCCTACCTCGGTGCTTCTCCAGACAGTCTTGTGTCCTGCGACTGTTGTGGTGAAGGCATCTGTGAAATTAAGGTAGACAAATCTGATTTCATTTTATTTTTAGAAGTTTATTTATGTTATCCCATTTTTGATTTCAGTGACCATATTCTCTGAGGGATAGGAAAATTTCTGAGGCCACTGCAGATAAAAACTTCTGTTTGGATAAAGATGGAAATTTAAAAAAAAACCACCAGTATTATTATCAGGTATTTAAACCGGTTAATCTAAAATTATAAGTGGTATAATGTATAAATCTGCTCTATCTTTCAGGTTCAGGCACAATTGCACTTGTCAAATACCAAATATGTTGATTTTGTGATTTGGACTCCTTCAGAAATCCATGTCAATAGGATACATCCAGATGCCGTGCTTTGGTCTGAAGTAATACCAAAGGTAAAAACGTTTTTTCAATTGGTAATTTTGCCAGAACTTGTGGGCCACTGGTACACAAATCTACAAAAAACTTTGCCTGCTACGACTGACACCCAATCCACATCCGCACATATTTCACTGCCAGCACTAGCAAATAGTTTACCATCAGTTTCAGCAGTCTCCCAGTCACCCGATGGTAAATTGTGGTGTATTTGCCAGAAAGTCATCGATGACGTATTGATTGGATGTGACAACAATTTATGTAAAGTTGAATGGTTTCATAAAAAATGTGTAAATGTAAAAAGAGTTCCCAAGGGCAATTGGTATTGCCCTGAATGTAAGAGCAGCATGCAATCAAAACGAATAAAGAGAAAATAAAATGTGAAACAATCAAATATTATTTTTTGTAATTTTATTTCAATTTTAATCAAAAGGTACAACAGAATCACATAAGTTGCAACATGCAGCACAAACAATAATTATTTTATTTATAACACTGTCATTAGTTGGCGTTCCCATCAAGCTAGTTATTGGTAATGTTTCATGTAAGATAGAGTATTTCTGTTTCAAACTGCCTATCACTCTTTCAACATGTATTCTAACATTGGCAATTTGTCTAGTTTTCTCTACATCAATTGCATCCAATTGTAACTTACCTTTTGTATAAGCTGGTAATGCTAATTTAGCTTGATACACAGCAACAGAATCATGAACATTAAAACCCCTATCTGCTATAACTAAATCACCAGGTAACAAATTATTTAAAAAATCACAGTTTTCTGTTATGTATTTGTCACTGGCCCTTCCACCCCACCCCTTTGAAATAAATGTAATCATACCTTGTGGTGAAATGCCAATTAAAAATTTTACAGTGTTGTGATGTTTATAAGAACTCCATGTTATTGCTTGGGCTAATTTGTTACTTGGTCTGTCAATAAAAATTTCAAAGCAATCTATTATCACTGAGACCTGCTTTTCAAAAGCAGAACGAAAACAAGAAGGCATGGTTTGTCGTAAAGATTCTCTGCTAGGCCAGAATACTAATGGTTTAAATGAACCATGCATAATGTTTAAAAGCTTATAAAATATCCTTTTTACAGTTGTTATGCAAACTCCAAATCTATAGGCTAAATCTTTAAATGGGGAATTTAATCTCAATTTTATAAAGAAACAAATTAGCTGTTCAAAATTTGAAACACTAGAATTGTGTTGACGAGTTAAGAAGGGGGAAATTGTTTCAAATACAACATTTAAAATATAAAAGTTTGGCAGTCCAGTATAAAATTTCACTTTAACGTCATCATTCTGAAATGATTCAAGATTAAAAGAAATTTTTGTTAACATGTCCCTCATACTACATAATTCTGTAGACCTTTGTAAATTTTCACTTTTGAGTGTTGTATTTTCTTTTGACAAATTAGCCATTTCACTTTCCAATACACTTTCAGCTGTAACCAGTGAACTAATTTTTCCATTCAAATTAGTGCACTGACTCCGCAACAAACTGTTTTCTTCTCGAAGTGAATTGTTTTCATTTGTTAATGCTAAAACTTTTTCTTTTAACATACCTGTAGTGTCCTCATCCTCACCTTGTTCCTCATGTGAATTTATTTCACCAACCATTTCAACATCTGGCAAGTTGCTTACAAGAACTTCATTTGTAATTTCATAACATGAATTGCAATTTCCTAATGAAGATCCCTCACCAGCAGCCAAATCGAGATGCCCATGCCTTTTTTTCCTTCTTTGGTCGCGCTCATCATTAACTGTAGGATCTGTGTTCAAGTTAGTGTGCCCTAAGTTTAATGTGGGAGCCCAATCCACATTTGTTACGTCATTAAGATTACAAGGTTTACCAGAAAAAAAATGATCGCTGCAAACTCTCCAATTTTCAATACTGGGCTCAGCAGCATCTTTGCGGTATATATTTGTTACCCACATATTCCGTCTGAGTGTTGAAAGATTTTGGGTTTTTTCATCCTGGTGGTTTATAACACCAGGAATTCGAAAATATGATTTTTTGTCGCGATTGCTACGATTGTGGCAACCGATTATAGCACAGATCACCATTGTCTCTTGTCTTGAACGAATGTGAATGATACTAGAATTTCAATTGAATATAACTACAAATGCCGCTGAAACGTTGATCAAACGTTTATCATCCGAAAATTAAAAAAATGAAGAAACGCAATTATTGAAAAAAAAAATTTTTTATTCTGTTTTAGAAGCAATGTGGTTTTCTAAGTACATTTTACTTGGTTACATTGAATTGTGTCCAAAATTCAAAAAAATTAAGTTGAAAATCACCCAAAATTCTTCAAAAACGATCAAATTGCAAGAAATCCTGTATGTTTACGTTGGTGCTTGTACACCAACATGGCGCCGGCTGGTGTTTGGAGGGTTGCTAGGCAACCGTGACCCACAATGCAAAGCGAAGGTCACGTGCTGGACCTTCTCTATTCGTTATTGAACATAATTCTTGTTTTAATCTGATAAGCAATGATGGCTAATGCGTACCAGGACGATGATGATGCTGGGGATGATGAGGTTGGCCAAAAGTAACTGTAAAGTTATAAGAACGGCCACCAGAGCGTACTTTGTCATTAAGAAGCACAACAACAAAAACCGAAATAAATGCATGGGTCACATTTACCACGTTTACATGTACCAAGTTTTCCATATAAGGGAAAATTCGAATTTTATTTTATCTGGAAAACCATGTGTGTTGTCTGCTAAAGGTGACATCATATATAACAAAGTACAATGTTCCCCACAATGCAGTCCGGTTACCAGGAACAACAAAATGGCCGTCGTTCTATTTCAACCCCTAAACAAACCAAATTTAGCTCATATGTAATTTCTCCCAAATGCAAGAACTATTAAAAAATATGATAAAATCTAGAAATAAATCATTTCGTAACTTGTAGCATTAATTCGATCGTGTACAAAGTAGTCCTTGCTCACACGCACCAGTGCAGCAAACTAGTCCCGACCAAAACGATTCCAATGGCGAAGTAAAGAAATTCATCATTAGACCGGGATTTGGACAAAACTAATGGCGAAATCTTACATTTTTACCATTAGATCTGTTTTGGGCACGCTTTTCGCCGTTTCGGATGGCACTCCAATTGTATATACAGTACTTCTAGTTTAGGCAATTTGATTGTCCCGATTGAGTAGAGCTCGAAACCAATTGTAACTTTTTAAAACATAAATGTGCAAAGAAAGCAATGACATTCCCAATGCTAATCCCACAATGCTGCCAACATCGCTTAACAGTTGAGATATTGGATATTTTAGTTGGTAGTTGATAGTTTTATCGAAACTAGAAGCTGCTCGGAG
>JAQIXU010002850.1:0-10671 GCA_034701245.1 Strigamia transsilvanica
ATAAATATTGACGAAACTTGATTTTACCGAGTCAGATTATTAAGTGACACTCGTTTACATCAAATGTACACTTGAATTTTGAGGGATAAAACCAACGTCCAGCATACAACAGAGGATAAGAGTCACTTTTGAAATTTTCATCACGCCAACAACATGCTTGAATCCTTTTCTCAATATTAATTGGATGGGGAATAAGACGTATAGATACCTCGTGATAAGTTTATAATCTCAGAAATAATCCAAAACCAAATTGTTCACACAGTGGATCTGATCCAACCACCATAACTTGGAGCCTTATATCGACTGCACCTATTTACCTATTAATTATAACAAATTATTAATTTTACAATTTGTCATTAGAGCTGTCGCTACTCACTAGGGTTTTATTCGGAAAAGTCTGAAATGACTTTCCGTTGTAACGAGGCCATTTTGCAAAATTTGACATTTTAACTAAAAAAAAAAAAGAAAAAAAAAAAAAAGGTTAAAACATGTGCTTTATCGTTGCTTTGCCACTAGGTACATTCATAAAGTCACATTTTCTGTTGCCTAAATGTCGTGCGCATGCGCACTGCGACTGAAAACAAACTAAATCGGCCACCATTTTTCGAGTTACTGTAGATCGAGACATTAAGCAGTCTAAAGAGAAGCTTAAATATGTTGTTTAAAATGTAGTTTAGTCTAAATTACTTTAAAATTACTTTAAATTACTTTAAATTACTTTAAAATAAATAAATAAATAAATAAATAAATGTGCCTACTGATTTTTTGAAATAAAGCCTTTCCTCCTCATTTAAAACAAGATTGACTCATTAAACATGCGTCATCATCTCAGCTCAAGACGACTTGAAATTCCAAGTCAAAATAATATTATTTGCGAGATTTATGAGTATTAAACCACATCACTAATACAAAGGTCGTCTTTGATGCCCGTCATTAACACTATTTGGAAAGATACTGGCTCGTGATCAAAGCATCAACCGATTTAGTCTTATACAACCAAACATAAGCTTCTCATAAATAAAATCCGACACTACATAAAGCATGTCAAAGCAGAACTCAATTTTTATCTAGTTTATCTGTTTTGAATTTAATACACTAAGATTTTTATAAATCCAAACTCCCCCCCAAAAAAATATTTCCATTCAAGAAATTTAAGAAAAAAAAATCTATTTCTTGCGCCATAAATGTACATCTCTCCAATTTTTTTCCCACCCCACTCAATTTTTCAATACATAAAATACTTTTCATGTCAATTCAGTACCTTTTAAAAATTCATGAATTCTACGTTATCCTACCTGCTCTATAATTCAGAATTGAAATTGTATGGTATAAAATGTAGGAGAGGAAAAAAAACCTATTTCGCACAAAATTGTAAACCTATAATTTACTTCCATAAAACTATTACTATGTAATAACACCATAATGTAATATAATTTTATTTAATTGCAGAGAGACTTCAAACAAGCTTGGAAATATTACCGTACGGCACAGCTGCTAGAGCCCCACAACCGACTTCTATTGGAAAACATGGAAAAACTACGCCGAGCAGAAATGGCTTTCTTGCGGTTACAGGTCAAGGACGCTCCAGCGTCCGACTCGTGTAGATGAGAATGCCAGTGGTGAAATGATTAAACCAACCTCTTATACCAAAATAAATAAGTAAATAAAGCAACACACACACACCAACTCGCCATCGTCTTGTATCGAGGGACAATGCTTTTGAGTTTTTCGTTTTTTATGAAAAAAAAAGAAGAAAAAAAAATGAAAAGAAACAAAAAGGTGATGATAATAGTGCAGCATGTTTTGTTTATTGGATTGCAAATGTTGTCTCATTTTTTAAATTTATTTCCATATATTTTTTTACGTGTAAGATTAATGACTCGTTTATCACTCAAGATAATTGGATTTGAAACTATAGGATTATGCAAATTTGCTATCGAGTGCATGACAAACAAACATTCCAGTGACATCCAAATTAAAATATGAAAACATGTTTTTTTATTTACTAAAAAAGAAAAAAGGAAAGAAAAATAGATTAATTTCCATAACAATTTAGCAAATACATAACAATTAAATTTTATTTTTGAAAAAAAAAATAAAAATAAAACAAGTCATGCATAAAATATTGCTCACTAGCTATTTCTATTATCCCTTTAAATCTTTGAATCCTCTCTGTGATCAAAGCAAAGTACGTAAACCCAAAAAAAAAAAAAAAAAAAAAAAAAAATTAGTAAAAAATGGTGTTTTTATTTTGAATTTATTTAAAACAAAACCCCAATCGATGACACAAACCGTGTGTGCAACCCCAAAAAAATTGTGTGATAACCAATGGGATAATTATTTTTGTAAATAAAAAAAATTTGCACCGACTACACATTGTATTCATTCGAGTTGACTTTTGTTATTGAATGAGCGGCGTTGCCATTGAAACGCGCGTCGCGAGTGGCTGCCGAGCTCATTTATTAGTAGCTGTGCCATTGCCATTGCCGCTGCAGTCGTCTCCTCGCAGTTGTCATAGAAGTGACTCCCTCGAAGCGAATGACTTTCTCCTCCTTTTCTAAACATTAATGATAGAACTTTTTATTGTCTGAAGAGCGATCCTCGAGCATCCATCCGCGTTAAAGCGCTAAAATTCCCCCTCCTTTTCCCAACCCAAGTGAGAGGTGTCTCCTCACAACCCGTTATGGCTGCAAAACGCTGCGTCATCACCAAACGCCGTGCCCTCTGATTAAAATCGTCGTCCATACAATTTCGTCGAATTACCATAACTCGCGTCGACGAGAAATGCGCCACCATTCGACTGACAAAGTCAGCACCTCGGGGAAAGAAATCCAGGAAAAACGACTGCTTTCTACCCTCCACTCACGCACACATCTTACTCGCGCAAGTTATGACCTCCTCACAAGCAGCAAAAGCAGAGCCGAAGCCGGGCCGGGAACGGGGGAGAGAGTGAGAGCGTGAGAGAGAGAGCGAGAGAGTGAGTGGAGTGTTCGAGGAGCAGTGCGCGAGCGAATAAAACACTCCGGTGTCCATCAAGTCCACTGCTTCTGCTTCTCTTTCCCATCACTTCCTTCGCAATGACCTCTGGCTCAAATCCAATGGCGATATTTTGCCGAGAAAAAGCAGTGGTCAAGCAGGAAATCGCATCACATGTGTCAAATCATTTCAATGGAATTGCGTAGAAGGAAGAAGATATCCGAATAATGCCGATGCCTCATCTATTTCTGAATAGATTTCATGCGACTCAACGAGGAGAAAAACAATGTCAAACAAATAAATAAAACGATTCGAATACATTTATCTTTTTTTTTCATTCTTCTTCTTCGTTTCAAAAATATTAAATTTTAAACAGAAAAAGAATACAATAAAATAAAATAAAATTGGAATGTTTAAATATATATCTATTCCCGTGCAACTACGAGTTTTTATTTTCTTTTCAAATGCTCCGCCTCGAGTTCGGCTTTTCTGCCGAGCGCAATCGAAATTCAATTCCTATGGCTGAAAATGGAGCAGTTTTCAGGAGACTAGACGAAGATGGGGAAAGCAATTTATGCTTTTGCATGTTGACTTTACTAATCCACTTTAAAGACATGTCAAAAAAATGTGAGAACGAAAAGCAAAAAAAAATAAAATGAAATAAAATAAAATATAAAAGCAAATCACATTTTCTAAGAAGCAATAAGAATTATTTTCGTCCTTTATTGGAAATTCGGAATAATAATAGAACGAAACAACATCCATTTATACCCAAATGTTAACCTGCAACCAAACCCTAGCAACAGATTTAAAGATCCAACCGAGATAACGTCGTACATTATGATAAACAGATAAGGGAAATAGGAAATAAAAACAAGGACGAAAAAAAAAAAACCAGAAGGGACGGAAACGGACCAAGTCCGAATTCCCCAGATTAAAATTCACGATTGCCACCCATAAGAAAAGGGAATTGCAACTCCCATCGCCTTAGTCAAATGAGGCAGCCGAACTCGTTTCACCGACATCGCCTGCATATTAAGACGAGGGAAGAAGGGCGAGGGAGATGAAGGACGAGTTTGGTCAATCCAATCAAGGGGTCTAGCATCACCTGCGCATTCGTTGCTTAATTGGATTGGTGTCCACGCGCAGCGCAGCAACCCTCTCCTCGACCGCTGAAACCCTTTCCTCTCTGTAGAGCGCTCGTTAAGGCGACCGATGCGATTCCAACTCGGGTAGCGTTAAATGAGTTGTCGTTGTACGGGGGGCAGTGTGTTGCTCGAGTGCAGCACCAATTTGTCTCCCTAGGTGCACTGGAGGATTTTAGCCACTAGGGGCCCGAGAGAAAGAGGAAAGGGAGGGATTTGGCTTCTCTTTGCCTATTACCACAATGGATTTGCTCAATTGTCTCGCGAGAAAAGCACAGCAAACGTCTATGATGGGTGCAGTTTCCCATTGCATAAGTGCACAATGCAATTTAATCCTTTATAAAAATTTAATCAACCAATTATAAGTGCGTAACAAATTAATGTGAATCAATAAGTTTAAATCCGTCTTTTCAATAAATAAATACGAATAAAGTTAAATCCAGTCAAAAGAAAGACTTCTCTTAAAAGCTAATTAAAGAAAATGGGAAAAAGACGACTTTTTTTGTTTGTTCGTACGAACAATATACAAAAGAAGTCGGTTGAATGCGAAAGAAAGAAAGAGGAAAGTCACGTTAATGACTTCCAAATACTGTCTTTAAAACAAATAATTCAAAACTTGTGCCAACAACATTTTCCTTTTCACAAACAGACAACTCGTATTTGTGTCTGCCTCAGCGATGCCACTTCAATTTGCGTGCACCAAAACACAAAGCCCCATCTCAACGCTTGCAAGTAATCTGCTGCACTCGTCGCCGCTGGCACTTTCTATCAATTTCACCCGGAGGCCAATTGTGTCCGCATTTTCATTGGCCAACACCATACGAAGCGGTCCACCAGGGAATAAAAGAGACGAGTCTTTGCAAATTAAGGAGAACAACAGCCAAGCCAGAAATAATGATAATGGCACAAGACGCGTTCGGTTCAATAGCCTTCACTGACCCACCGCTCAACATATACAACTCATTATAAACGGAAATAAAGCGACCAACAAGTTTACGGTAATATTACTTTATTTCATTCCCATGTTTCACCCTCTTTATTACTATTTTTATCACCTCATTTCGCTTTATTCACATTTTTTTTCCTTTTAAAAATTTATTATTAAACATTTTTCTAATTTGTTAGTTTTTTTTTTTGTATTACTTTTTCTTTTTCTTTCTTTTTCTTCTCATCTTCGATTTCCATTTAGCTTTTTACGAAACTTTCCTATTTCATTTCATACATTTCCCCCCCTCGTTTTTAAACGACTCGTTGCGCGCCGTTTTCTCTACCTTTTCCATTACTTTCTACGAAAATAAAAAAAATAAACGAAGGCATCAAGACACCAAGAAAAAGAGAATAGACTTTGGTTTCAACGAGAGATTTTTTTTTAAAGATTTTTTTCCCCTTACAAAATCAGAAACATCACCACATAACACCTCTTTATGACAAACCTCTTTCTGCAGTATCGCACTGACTTATTCCCCTCAAACAAAAAAGGAGAAACGGGAATAAAAATCGGCCCTCAGTATATCCCGTGTAATGTGATACGGTATCAATATTTATAGACCACTGATCGTATTCTAATCAATACCAACAGATGTCGGTAATCGCACTGTATAATGGGCAAAATTTCTCACTTTGTATGAAAAAGAGGGGTCAAAATGGACTTTCAACTTGCGAGTAAAAAGTCAAGTTAACTTTTCCAAAGAGGAAATGTGAAAAAAATAAGTCTTTTCAATAGGGAACAAGGGCTGGGTTTTCAGTCAAGCGGAGCACGTGCCGCTTCATGCCCATGTGAACAGAAGAAAGGCGCCCACAGGACACGACACCGCGCCACATTCACTGTTCAACATCTTTTTTTCCTTCTTTGCCGACCAACTGAACATTCTCCATTTCATGTATGAAAAGTTTGACAATAATTCTTACTCTTTAATCAATTCGTCTCTTTTAAAAAGAAATAAAAGGTTCTACTCACTAGATTTCTATTATCTTCTTTCTTTTTATCCAACTCAAATCATGCTTTTTTTTTTCTTTTCTTTTTTTCTTTTAATCCAAATTTAAAAATAATAATAATAATAAATCAAATAAACCCAAAACAAACACCAAACCAATAATTTCATACGAAAACGATTTTTTCTAGTCATCAATGGTTGCAGCCTACGCGAAAACTGCTGACAGATGGAACAAATCTTTGCATCAACCAGCATTTTTACCGACTGAGAGCGAAACCGGAAATGGCTCTACTCCGCCCTGTCTGCATCAAAAATTGACAGCTGTCTGACCCAAAAGAAAAAATAAAGGGGAAAAAAAGTCTCCGGATCAATAAAAGTGAGAAAAATCTCGGAACTATCATAATTACATTCTCGAGTTTAAAAAAAAACTTGCCGGGACTTTTTAATTCTCTTCTATTTCTGTCAATTTCCAAGTAAATAAAGCCTCGTCTAGATCCGTGACTATTCATCCTTAAAAAATGTTGCTAAGATGGCCCCGTAATTGCCTGTAATCACATCTAAGCACATAAGACAGGGACTTTGCCATCCCAAAACCACTTCGGAGTGCCTTGTTTTTGCACGGGAAGTGAGCGTGTGTTTATTCGAGCGCAAAAAGGTGAACACAAACAGAAAAGAAACAGTTGATAAAAAAAAAATAAAGTTGGGAATCCCATGAAAAGACTGAAACACAGCGATAGAGAAGGAAGAACAAGCGGTGAAGGAGGAGGAGAAGGAACGAATTTATGGACTACGTTATCGGACGGCTACAGCTGTAGAAAGCGCTCTATTTCAAGCAGCAGCGTATCCTGTCACACAACCCACACACAATGGTAAAGAAAAAAATTATTTTTTTGTTTCAGTTGAAGAATTTTTTTTAAAAAAAAAGAAAAATTATTACAAATTAATAGAAATCAGCGAAAGGAAAAAATATATATATAAATCAATTTTTTTGATTTTTTAAACAACGATATATCATCTTCTCATCAATTTTTTAAGATTATATAAAGTGTTTTATGATAAAACGCAATTACAAAAGCAAGGCAGGAAAAACATCCATTTTGGATGAAATTGTTTACTTTGAAAAATGCAGTTTTAATAGAATTACCATTGCACAGTGAGTAAATTAAATAGCTAGTAAATCATTTTTAGGATCGATCTAATAATTTTAGACACCAAAAATGCATGTTCATCATAGATTCTCAGCTCACTTAGCCGTCATATCAAATCCAATCAACCACTTAAAAGCCGGTTAATCTTCCTAAAAATAAAATTAGGATAGAACGACTTAAATTTACAGCGAATAGTGTATCAACCTGTTTTATTAGATCAGTACTGCACTCCGCTAGAATGTATATTACTTCATATTTCAGCCGCATGGCTCTATTTTGCGATAAAAACGGATAAAACTCGTATCCATTTTACACTTTTAAAAAAAGTATATACTGTATATATTTTTTTTTTTTTTTACAAAATAGACAAATCTTATTTGTAGTGTATTTAGTTACTGCGACAAAAAGGCATTGAACCGCTCTGAATGGTGATAATGTGTCTGTATTCAGTAAACGTGATGTCGCTATAACGTGGCTAGAATGTGAATTAATCTAGCGATTTCAAGTAGAAAATATACAACACTGAAACTCGAGTGTGGTCGAGTTTCCAATTTTCACGAGTTCAGTTCAAAGCAGGTTATCTCGTTTCAATCTCGAATCTTCCCATAATTTCTCGCCAACCTCCACCAACTTTGTTTTCACCTTCAACCATTGATTTCTCATCCATGTACAAATATACAAAAACAATAAACTGAAATAATTATTACTCATTTTTACGAATATAAACCCTTTACTTATATATCCCATAATTTAAAAATAAAACGTTTACTCACCTTCATGTTCGTATAATTTATGTACCACCAACACGTATCATGTACATTCAGCTAAGTGAGGAAGAAACTGAACAAAATGAAGTTGTAATCGAAGAATTAGACACCTGTGTATTTTGTATTTTGTATTTTGTACGTGTGTCTCTTTTAGTATGCGGCTCTCCATTACCACGCGGGTAAAATCTGAGTTTTTTAATTAGAGCGCCGGTGTTCAATGAGAGCATTTACGATAATCTTATTTTAATTGAAATCATTGAAACGTCTTCTTCCATCTCTCTCCTTTGCTCCATATGCCTCAATCCACAAAACCGCCATAACATGGGAATATTATGGGTTAGCCTCAGAACGGTCCTCACCTAAACCCATCTATTTTCGCGAGTTCTTTTCTTTCCATTTTTTGTTAACTTTTACGACTGGCAGTAAATTTGAGATTAGGAAAGCAGTAAATTAATTCGAGACTATTAAGAAGAAAAAATTCCGACGTATTTTGTAGAAAGGAAATGAGTGGGTGCTCGCAACAAGCCATTTGGAGGCGCGTTTTCATCTTCTAGAGCTGTTAAAGAATGAGTTTTTAAAAGAGAAAAATGTTTCTACATTTTCACCTTGGGGCTTTTCAGGTGCGCACCTCAAAGCGACAGCAACCGCGGCAAATAATAAATCTCCTCCTTAGCAAAACAGCTATTTTAGCAGTTTCCGATTTTTTTCTCAAAAAATCCCATAAATTTCGACCGACTCAAACACAACACCGTAACAAATTCCATCATTTAAAACACTTTCAAACAAAACCAATTATTATTATTATTAATATTATTATTTTTTTTAAAAAAATACCAAGTGAAATTGTACACGTTGTAAAGCAGGCGCAGCACCAACTTTATTTAGCGCTACCATTATTTTTCATTCGACTCACTAGTGACTTGATACAATAATCATTCCTAACTGTCGCGCGATCCAATCCCATTCATTTTTCATTCTGTCTAAAAACTTTTGATAAATTGTCTTTTCCATTAACGGAAACTTGACAACTTAAAGGCTTCGCGTCGCTCTGTTTTTCATTTATTTGAATGCGGCATCATTTGACCATTTCCAATCACACGTACGATTTCCTTGAGTGCAATCAATCATTTTGCCTTCGACATAAATTGATTCACCCGCTTTATCCGAACGGCAAGCATAACCAAACAATCTGATAATTGAATTCAAGCAAATTAAACCAGGTGTGAAGGAAACGCTCGCGTGAATTATTCCTAATACATATTAATCATTCGATTCAAGTAACATCATCAAACGCCAACTGGACGCACCACTGAATCCAATCTACAACACTAAGTTGCACCAAAAACGAGATAAGTGCGTAATTTACGACGTCATTATCTCCCATGGCGATCCCCAGCCATTTTTGTGGATAAAAATGAGAAGCCGCACTTGCGGGGTGCGAAGAAAAACAAATGATGCATTCCCCACTTAGTTCTCGGCGAGATCGCAGCACTCGACAAGATCGCAGGCAAACAATGCTCTTTTTTCCCTCTCAATTCACCCAGGACCAATTGCTACACAAATAAAATGTCTGCGAACTGTGTCGACTTGAAGGTAATATCAATCACCTTGTCACCGTGTTAAAACAAGGAAAAGTGATTTTAGAATAGAATATTCTAAAAATAAAACTTTGTATAAAACTAAAAAAAAATTTAAAAAATAAAAAATAAAAATAAAAGAAAATGTAAAATAAACTTACTGTTAACCAGCACAGCATGCAAAACAAGCACGTAAACCACTTACCGATCAACTTCAGTTGCAAAACAAGTTGCCGAAAGCAAACTACAAATTTCATTTATTTATTCATGATACACTCAAGGGACATCGAGCGTCGTTTGTATTTAAATGGTTTAGATGCATTCGGTGCGTTTAAATCGTTTTAATCACCGGAAGTTGAGGCGATTTGCGTCGTGTATTACATAAATATACGAATGTATGAATAAATTGGTTTAGTGTATTGCTGGCGCCATCTTGGATTTAGATTTGGATTTGTCATAATGAAATTCAAGTGAAATGATGATGATTTTCACTCAACTTTAACGTCTGGGGATTGCCTCGGTTGAATATAAATGAGAATCCAAATCGAAATCGGAAAAAAATTGTGCTCACATCTGGACAGTGTAGAGTATGAACCAATTAGAAGTGTTTTGTAGAACAAGCGCTGTCATTAGAACGAGAGAAGATGCATTTGTATGCTCGCCAACTACACTCAGATTCGCCCGCAAATTACCAAGTATGTAATTTCCTTTCGTAAAAATTACTTAAAGACAAACAAAAAAAACAAAAAGGAAAAAAAAAAAACCTTTCTTCCTTTGATTTATGACTAAAGTTTGCACTACTGGACTCATTAAAAAAAAGATCATTCCAAGAAATGTTAATTGAAAAAATAAAATGCAGAAAAATGTGAGTGTCTGCACAATTGCAACATGTGAAGTGACTATCTCGTAATTAGGTAAAATTATAAAATGAGTAATTATGAGAAAGCGTCATAAAACTGTTTCTACGTTGACATTTGAATTAAAATTTTAAAACAAAAATTAAGCGACGAAATGAAACTTAACAATCCTTAACTTTTATAGTTAGCTATTAAAACCAAAACTCGGCCGCTTTTTCATAACCTACAAAAACTTCCGGCTATCGCTTAATACTTCACCGACTTTAT
>JAQIXU010002851.1:0-10669 GCA_034701245.1 Strigamia transsilvanica
AACTTGCCGCTCTAGTGCTCAGTCGAGCACTCTAGTGGCAATTGATTCAACCGCGCTACGGTATCCAAACCGTCACAAGTTATAAAAAAATAATAATAATATTTTTTTGTGTTATGTTTATTGTTATTAGTAAAAATTCGTGGGCCCCCAATTATTAGCGATTCGACATGAATATTGCTAATTTTCTTATTGAATCCTGAATGAAGTGTTTGAAATGCAAATTCAAAAAACCTAAAAATAATTAATTTATCAATTGCTGCCACAGGTGTCTTCGTGTCAAAGAAATTAAAATTAAATTTATAAACAAAAAAAGTTTAAAATTAGAAAAAAAAACAAAAAAACAACAGGTGCGTTCAAAACACAAAAGGAAAGTCACTTTCCTTACTTTCGTTCCTTTCCGAAGCTGGGAGTGATGCTATTTACGTCACAATTAAGGAAATTCAGCCTTAGAAAGTGACTTTCAACAAAGTAGATCTGGATCTACTTTCTTTACATTTCTCAGCCACTTTCATATGATGCAAGGATGATCTATACGGTCAATTAATATTGGAGTTGTAACTACATCAATGGCTACACCAGAATTAGGCAAAGATGGTGCCATGAACATTCCAGCTGCAAGTGGCTGTGAGATCATTAGCTGGCTGGGACCTCTTTATTGGTGGATTTCAGACACTTTTCTCAAATTGGTTGTCATTGTTATACTCACAGGAAAGTGTCCATACAATTGTTGAAATACATTGTTTTTTCCTTACTAAGCCGTCCCTTGCACTAAAATAACTGGTGTCATTGTGGAAATTATTGCATCAGCATATGTGGTCAAAAAACGTACGAAATAATCCGAATTCACATGCAATAATAATAGCATTGGTAGAATAGTCCTAGAAAACTCTGTAAATCATAATACGGTAATGCTGTTATCAAGGATGACTATTTCTTTGTATGCCAAATCTGTTTTGGGTGTAGTGGTGTTAAAAGGATTTTCTACGAGGTACTGTAATGTATCCTCGTGAACACCAGTACACAAATTACAACTATTTACAAAATTTGTAAGTTTTAAAATATTACTAGTAATGTCATTTTCAATCGTATTAGGCATCACTTTTGCAAATTACTTCCAATTTCTTAACTCAATTGTGTGAACAAAAATGTTCAAAATGCCAATAGAATTTAAGGAAATACAAATCTGGATCGTTGCATTGGCAGAATCGCTAACTTTAAAAATGTTTATGAGTGATCACTTGTGAGTGAGGTACACCATAAAGCAGGTAATGAAGTGGAATGGTGTAACAAATTTATAAAAACATCTGAAGTATTGATGCTGTGTGTTTTCTCAATTCTGATACCGTGTGGGATTTTGTAAGATAACCTGTGTCGGTTTGGCTAAAAAATTAGAAAATTGTAAAATGTAAACATCAAATAATGTATTTCAAATACCATCTACACCAAATGAGACCATAACTACCTCACAGACACTACCACCAAAAGAATCGTTAGTTAAATCTGGTCTGTAATCAGATTTATCCTGTATCTTTTGCTAAAAAAATTCAAAAATATTATATTTAAATGCCAAATAATGCAATACACGTATAGAACTAAACATACAAAACTACAAAAATAAATAAATGTTAAATACTATGGAGAAGATATTTTATTTCGGAAAAGTATTAATCATTCCAATGTACATAAATGAATTAAAATCATTTTAATTATTAAATATACCACACTTAGATGTAAATTCTTCTTCAATTCTCTGTTTTCATCGCTCCTTTTCGTTGCACCTTTTTTAATAATTCCAATTCTTGTGGATTTTTTCTTTGGAGGCATCTGCAAATAACTTTTAAAAATTAGTATTTCATGCTTTTTTTTGTTGAAAATAGATGGACAATAATATTCTTAATCCAAGAAAACACAATTTAATTTGACACAACTAAAAATGTAAACAAATAGTGGTGACAAAACTACATTATGGCGGATTCGTTCCGTCACAAGGTGGCCCTGCAATTTCTGCTGGCGGTCGTAGCACGAACATGCGCAGCCGATTGCTCGTGTTTTTACTTGTGTGAACCCCGGACTAATCGACGTTGTTCTTTGTCTGGAGAATGGAGGCACATTGAGTCGAACGTGTGTGGTTCCGTGATGGTTCTACTTGAGTTTTATTTCGGATTTTTTTCTCGCCTGGTTCATTTTTGACGTCCTAAAATGTTGCGCTGTGCCTGGATGATTCGAAAGGTGTAGTAGTTTTAATCGCAATGAAAAGAACACAAAAAAATTAACGTTACAAATATTTCAATCCAAAATGGCGCCGTCGATGTTTGCGTGATGTTTGTATTCCAATCCTGACTTTAGCTTCGAGAATTATTACTAATTTGATTTGTTAGGGGGTGTAAAATCCAACTCTCTACCTCCGCGTGGTCACCCCTGGATAAACTGGACACGACTTGTCACAGTGAAACCAAAAGAGAGCTCTGGTCATTTGGAAATTTGTGTATTTCCATTATGAGTGTGGCATTCACATTTTCCATTATTATTTTCTTGGAAATGTTTTTGAATATTTACATTGAAATATTATGTGGAATATTTTCTCAAATATTTAGCCCCTGATATTGGTTTAATTTCATATTCATGCAGCTGTGACTGGTTGGTCGAATAATCGATTCATTTGTTTTAATTTGATGTTTTTTTCCCCATATTGAATTGGTGTTTAGTTTTTGCATTGTATCCTAGGTCTATTTTGGCTACTTTTCCATGAACACGTTGAGGCAGATAGGAAAAGATTGATAGCTGGTGTACATCTTGTATATTCTGAATTGCTTCAAACAAATTTACTGTTTGCAGTCTGTGCATTTTTGTGTAACTTGGTAAAATGAGCTTACAAACTGCAGGGTAGGCTTTGTAAAGATTCAAATAATTGCTACAATTTTTGAATATCAACCAAAACGAATTTGCAATTTGGTTATCATGTTCATTTTCATGATGGCAGCGGTCGTTCTCGTTCTCTTCTCGTTCGCAGGATTATTTGCTTTGATCTTAAAATTTTACTCTTTGGTTTAAATGCATAGTTGGCTCCATTTTGCCCGTATTTATTTTGTGTCATGATTTATTTCTGTTATTCACAAGGAAAGTGATTTCAGAGGATCTTAACGGTTAGGCTTAGACGTGAATTTTTGGTTTTCATTAGCCATGTGTTTATTTTCGGTCACAAAGGAAGCTGAAATGCTGAAATGCATGCAATTTTCTCATTTCACAGACAAGTGACCTCGAATTCCAAACTGTTGATGTTGTCACGTGGTAATGTAGAACTGCATTCACATGTAAGAGTGTAGCATTTACCAAAAGTGATATTCAACGTGCATTTATATCAATAACAACTCAATGTCAACAGTGAGTTCTTGGGCATTGCTTGGAATATTAATATTGTTCGTATTTCCTACTTTGTCCGACCATCTGTATCCGACCTCTCTCCTGCTTTGTTTGTTTTTTCCTCATCCTCTGTATTTTGCTTTTTCTGTTGACAGTTGCCCAAACATCATGTGTCAATAGACCTTTGGAAAAATGAGGTTTTGTGATACAAACATGTGATCATAACACTGCTGCAATTGGTCGTGGGGAAAATGGCACAACTTTCGCATTCGAAAATGACAAACTGCCAAAAGATACACTGGATTCTTTTATTTTTAAAAACAAGTTGGAGTTCTTTGTCAGCTGTAATATCAGTTCCAACAACATCTGATAGATGTTTTGCAGCTGCTTTTGTTGTTTCCAAAGAAAGTTTCAACTTGAGTTTCTCAATTGTCAGTTGTCGTGTTTTACACATTTTAGTTTTTCTGCCAGTTGATTACCCTTATTAAATTTAGAGGGGAAAAAATTAATATGGTTTTCTGTGAAATTTTTTCAAAAAAATCATATACGCAACTTGTAGACTAATTGCCAGTCTTGTTGTGGTTGGTTGTCGGTAGTTATTTCTATTTCTGACTGAAACAAAATAACAGAAGAGACTCATCTGTTTGATGTTTTCATATGGTTGTGATGGCATTAGTAGCTCAAAACAAAATAGCATTACATGAATTTCTAGAAAGAACAAAAAAAGACTTCAGGTATTCTACAGAACAAGCTTCAAGCATGATGCAGTCATGCTTATTTCTGCACTACATGTGCAGCAAGGGTGATGAGCGATGCACTCGGTACATGTAGAACTCCCCGATGCCCCTACTGCAGGCGTAATGTTTTCTCCACATGTGGTGCGTGGTATAGAGAGAAGTCGGAAGTTTTTTTGAAGTTAGTTTATTTGATTGAAATTACTCACTAGTTAGTGGGGATTTTTGATTGTGATACAGCCAGAGAGACGGGCTAGGTTGGTAATTTTGAAGAAGTGACCAATACTAAAAGCAGCAATCTCATTGGCCAGGTCCAGAAATCTATCTAATGGGCAGCCAATACCCTTTGCACGTCACCGATTTCGATAAACCATTGTGGACATTCAACAACTTCGAAAACTCCTGGATCTTCGAATCGAAACTGTGCAAGAGGTGCCATGTCGAATGCATCTGTCTCCTGAGCCAGAATAAGCAAGCAACAAAGGTTGGATAGCCCTGCAGGTAGTGCATTGGAATTTGCACAGGCCTCATCGACAATGCCATATAGCAAACAATCACGGAAATATTTTTTAGTGATCCGAACTATTTGCCTACTGGCCCAACATACTTGCCGAGTGGGCCAAGTTACGTTTCCGCAGTTCCGTCGTATTCGCCAACATCACTCAGTTATTTGTCGGCCGGTCCCTCCTACAGTCCCTCGAGACCAAGCTATTTCCAAGCTGCATCAAATATTCGCCACAAAGCTCGAGTTACTCGCCAAGCAGCCCAAGGTATTCCGGCTTACAGTCCGACTTCTAGGCCTAATTCTGTTAGGTTAGGATAGGTTATTTATTTATTAATTGAACAAGGTTAGGTTAGGTTAGGTCAAATTAGGTTAGATTAGGTTAGGTGAAGTTCGGTTAAGTTAGGTCAGGTGAAGTCAAGTTAGGTTAAGTTAGTAAAGAAAATCTTTTTAAACAACTTGCGATAACATGTGTCTCCCGCTAGACGCTACTGTGACAATGCGCGATTTCCTAGAATGCATGCAGCCTGACATTCGTCTAACACGAACACAGTCACAATGGCAGAAAGAAATAAATTTCAAGTTTTTGTTTCCAATATTCCCAAAGGAATGTTCGAAGATGAGCTGATTCCGTTGATCCGGCATGATACAAAAATCAAAAATTTTGCCGCACTTCTCGAGCATTTCTCGAGCATTTCTCGAGCATTTGACCGGGCAGAATACAGATTACGCCTTCGTTACTTTCTGCCATAAGAATGGCGCTCAGAAAGCAGTAAAGGAGGTAATGAACGAGTGTGGTTGTTATTGTGCTCGAGCCTATATTTAATTAATATAACTCTAAACGTAATTTTAGAAATTAATTTGTATTATTTTAATCTGATATTCTTAGCTTAGTATGGAATGAATAGTAATACTTTATTTAATAGAATAACTCAGATAATATTCTTGGTGTGCCAACACAGACACTAAGTAATATAACAATTTACAAACTTACATAGTTCGAAGAATAACTAATATGAAATACAAATCTACTCATAATACAAACAATAAACACTTTAGTTTACAAATAATACAGTAAAACATAATACATGGTAAATAGTGAGGTTCATAACATTATTATTATAATTTGTATTTAGCGAAAACTCAAGAAGTCATGCCAGGCAGTAAGCCTGCCGGCAATCGACCTTTGTTGAAAGATGATAGTGATCGGTTTGAGGTAGAAGCAACTGAGGTTGAAGCAATTGATCTAGGAGGGGCCGATTTTGAAGACTTCGAAGTCTTACGGTTGTTCATCGTAAATTTGGATCCCTCTTTTACGTTCAGGCATATGCATGTACATGATTTTTGTATAGTGTAGTCCTACTGTGTACCCTAAGTGTTAGTAAGTTGAGTTTGTCTGTCAAACCAAATTAAGCTTAATAGAATGGTAGACAGTAATGAAAAACAATGGAGAAAAATAGGTGTTAGTTAATATTACCAAGGCCAAACTCCTCAAAATAAAAAATGGCCATCAAAATGGTTGAAATCAGCAATCAAAAGTAATTCGCGGGTGCAATAACCTGGCTTGTTTCTTTGGAAGCCAACCACCTGCCGATAACGTGTGGGGGTCATGTGCCACTGGTGCACAAAGGTGTGGTGCTGGTGATCAATCGTTTTTGGAAAGCGATCCACCGAAAATGAAAAGAAAAATGTCCGAATGGTGGCTAGGTGGTGACAATTATGCAAAATCTGGTTTGATCCGCCTCCTATACCTCGTCCTTCTCTTCCGTGCTAGTCACATGTCCCCATTAGAACACCAAAGTTAAGTGGCATTGAATGCCAATGCTCGGCTCTGTCCTCATGGAAGTTGTTCCGCAGATTAAAAACGGAATATAACAAAAACAATGGGTTCACAATAGCTGCGTTCAATGTTCGGCTATGAAAACCGTTTTCCCGGTTTTCGCCGTTTTCGCCACTTTCAAAACTCCAAAATGACGTCACAAACTTCCACAAAACGGTTATCAGCGACTACAACGAAATACTAGTGTTCGCTGATAACAGAAGTCGTTATCGTGGTGTTTGTTGGCAGCCATTTTGAAAATACAATAGATCGAGGGCAACAAAGCTGTTACAAACGTAAATAAAACTACTTTTATTGTTATTATTATTATTAATATTATTTATTATTTAGTATTATTTATTAAACCTAAGTAAATAACGACATTTCGTGTCGCCGTGCGCCGATCGGCGTGCAGCGTGTGCCGATCGGCGTACAACGTGCGTCGATTGCCGTGCACCGATCGACGCACGTTGTACGTCGATCGGTGAACGGCAATCGACGTACGTTGTACGTCGATTGCCTAAAAATAAACCTCGAATTCATAAATACCAAATAAAACAAATAAAACAAAAATATTTCACTTATTATTTTGATTTAGGTCTAGATCTAACTCACTACTGCACATGTGCAGTGGGAAAACCAATTTACCAAAACCGTTTTCGTTGAAATTGAAAACCGCGAAAACTAAAATGGTTTAAAGTTCAAAACCGTTTTCGTTGAAATTGAAAACGGCGAAAACAAAACGGTTTGAACATTGAACGCAGCTACTCTTTCTAACATAAGAGCTGCTGAAGTACGCTTACTCAAATGCTTGCGGGTCCAGTTCATCTTGGTTTGTTTGTCAATCAAGATACAACTCTACACAAGATAATATAACTATATAAACTAATATAAATTATAATAGACAGTTCAAACACATTTGTAATAACTTCTTGTGTTGCAACAGTTTTTACCTTGAAGCTCCAATCTAGATAATTTCTTCCATTAAGCTTAATTAATCTTTTTGTTTTTGCTGGTTGTCTTTCGTTGGCATTTTACACAATACTAGTAGGTCATCGCTGGCTAGTTTTTTAGCACCTTCATTGCTCGTGACTGCGAGGTGGCTGCTTGGCACTCATCCAGTTAATCTCTGCATTGGCATCATGTTTGACATCATTTTTGTAGATCTGTTGCATGCACACACGGCCAGTACAACTGCATCTGCCCAAAACTTGATTGGTAACTGTTGGAGGCAACATGGAGATGTAGGTTCCGGTTGTCCTGATGTGACTCAATACAAGATAATATAACTATACAAACTAATATAATTATAATACACAGTTCAACACACAATGACAAAAAACCAAGCAAAATCCATCAAAAAACCTAAATTCGTCCAATAACGTCTAAAATCAAGTAAATACGATCAAATATTATCATACACGAAAAAAAAAACCCACTCACTTGCATGTTGGATTTAGAAGTCATTCACGCCATTAGAAACAGCGTGAATTTCTGATCGGAAACATTAAAAAGAACATCAAAATCCCTTCGTTTTTGGGTTAGAACACTGGTTGTCACACCGCATCACTGTGGCTCCTCTGACCAGGTTTCCCAGTGCCAGCTCCTCGAGTAGACGACGCATCCATATGAAGTTTTTTGTGCATTCAGCCATGGAAGTGTATTCTGGTTCCATGGTGCTCACAGCTACTGTCTTCTGTGTGCAGCTTTGCCAGATCACCCCATTTTCGCCCACTTTCAGCAGGTTCCCGGTATAAGACACGCGATCTGTTTTTGACGCCGCCCAGTCTGCATCGGAAAAAGCATGCAGCAAACTTTCTCCATCTTTTCCTCTGTTGTAGACGAGTCCCATCGTTCTCGTGCCCTGCAAATACCACTGGAAAAAAATAAGGCTTTACAAGTTTTAAAATTGTTAAAAAATCATGTGAAAATGTAATCTTTACAGCTTGAGTAAAGATATTGTAAAATTGAATAAAGATTAGAAAATTATCATCGTATTTAAGCACTTCTTAAATATCTTGTTTGTTTTAGGCATTTACAATACATTTAAGTTGCTTGTAAATGACTTGTCTTAAGTGACATATTTAACAACAACTTTACAATAATTTCACATTTTGTAAAATAATTGGTTTAATAATGACTGGAAATACACGTACAGTAAAGAAAATATTTGGAAAAAATGTACAGTAAATATGCATTGAAAAGTGTTAAATAATAAATTGTTTTAGTGAAACCATTTTTGGTTAGCTATCTTTTAACATGACTACTGACTACTCTTGTTCAATGGAATCAGAAAGAGTGATTCAAAGCAATTCCAAACTTTAATTACTTGAATAAATCAAAGACTTCTCTAATTCTTAGCCAGAGAGTCAATGAAAACAATCAGTTAAAAGTTTCATAAAGTCTACTGCAAGCAGTGATTCAAACTCTGATCAATTGCAATGGTGTTTCAACTGCTTGAAACTAAAATTAAAATGTTAAACATCTATATTTGTACTAACTTTTTACATGAGCTGACTGTACTAATCATAACACAATTAAGTATTGAAGTAACAATAATGATAAAACTGAAAGAAATTCAAATTTTGGATATTTTGATTGTTTTGCTTAAATTCGAAATTACGATGCCAGGTGGCGTAATTCCGAATTTAAGCAAAACAAGCAAAAATGCACAGAATTTAAATTTCTTTCAGTTTTATCATTGTTACTTCAATACTTAATTGTGTTATGATTAGTACAGTCAGCTCATGTAAAAAGTTAGTACAAATGTAGATGTTTAACATTTTAACTTTAGTTTCAAGCAGTTGAAACACCATCGCAATTGATCAGAGTTTGTATCACTGCTTGCAGTGATGCAACTGAAACTTTAAACTGATTGTTTTCATTGACTCTCTGGCTAAGAATTAGAGAAGTCTATGATTTTATTCAAGTAATTCAAGTTTGAAATTACTTTGAACCACTCTTTCTGATCCTATTGGAAAAGAATAGTTAATAGCTATGTTAAAATATAGCTAATCAAAAATAGCTGAATTAAAACAATTTTCTTATTACCTTTACAAAACATTTACACTTACATTAAGTTTAAGGTTTTAAGTCATACTAAAACTAAGATGAACAGTGAGCAAACATAAATTAAAGTTACCGTATGCTAAAAGTGATAATACATTTAAAAACTTAAAAACAGTTGTAAAATTGATGTTAAATAATAAATTTATGCTTGTAAAGCTGTTGTCCACACTCATCCGTCACCTCACGACTCAACCTCTCATCCACATCCTCAACACCAACCATATTCCTCAGCACAATCACCCTCGACTCCATTTCCCTTTGCAATCTCTGCATCGCCATATTCCTCGCACTTCTCCCTTTAATCACCACATCTTCCTGCTGCTCCAAACTCTGCGTCGATTCCACCTCCAATTTCTTGACCACGCACCAAACAGCCCCCAAAACAGGTACCACCAACTTAGGAGGAGATATGTACGCAGCAAATTCCTTTTCCACAATTTGCGCAGAAACTGCAGCTGCAGCCGCAGCAGTACCCGCAGTCGCAGATGGTACCAAAATCGCTTTCTCTACAAACAAATGCTGTCCAGCAAGGTCAAACAAGTTCATCGAACAAATCGCTTCTTTAGCCGCTTCCGGCGTCGAATATTCGATGAATCCGTAACCCCTGAATTAAGATAATATTTATTTGGTATAAAAAACTATATGCGCACGACTTAAGTATTCTGAGTATGGAAGACGATAAGCTGCGAACTCTTGGCTTCAACGGTATAATCGACCAATTTTGATGTGAATGAATGTATTTAAATCGGATATATAATATATGTTGTGTCTTCTCTCACACAAATAACTGTGTTTTTCCATCGTTGTTTTTCCTGCCACGCAGGAGTGAAATAAAGAGTCCGCATATGTACAAGTATTTATATTTATTATGTATAAAGTCTTTACATATAATAAATATAAATACATATGGGATATAATACGGTAATAAGTGTATTCTTTAGAATTTTTAAAATTAAACTTTTTTAAATTTTGTGCTTAGGGGCTCTGTAATACCTAAATCCGGCCCTGAGCCTGCATACAATTCTCGTGTATTGAGTAATAAAAAGGTGTTTTGTTGGTGAATAAATTTCACAATTCGTGGAGTAATTGCACGTTTTATTGATTTATTAAGAAAATAACTGTGATAGCCACTCTAGGCCACCGTAGGAATAATCAAGATTTGTTCTGCCTCGATCAACGGTTTTC
>JAQIXU010002852.1:0-10663 GCA_034701245.1 Strigamia transsilvanica
AGATTAAAGTCAGCATCACTGTAAATACGCGTTCGTGTGGATTCTTTGGGCCTTAGGCCAAACTGGACAATACTATAACCGGCAATAAAGTTTATTGCAAATGCTAACTGTAACTTTCGTGTGTTTTCAAAGATCTGCCTCAAACCAGAAAAGAAAAAGAATTAAAGACTCATTTTCATAACAAATACTAACGTTTACGACAATTGAAGCTATTAAAAAAATTGCGTATCATTCATGAATTAACTTCTTTTTTCCTTTCAAATTTTTACACTCTTATAAAAACACGAATACGTAATTTGTAGCGTTAAGAAATGGATTCAGATATTTATATCTAAAATTGCAACTCTTTTAGAATCGAAATTTGTTTAGAGACAAAAATAATTCCTGCAATTTCTACTGTGGTGTTTGCGTGATGTAAACTACACCAAAGCAGAATTCCAAGGATTGTCAGTTGGCGCATTCATAATGTCATTTAAACTTGTCTACATTTTTTAAACTAATCTAAATCTAAGGTTTTACATGTTAAATTTGACATTTAGACGGGTTTAAAATATTTAAACAAGTTTAAAAGACTTTATGAATGCAGCTACTAATTTAAAAAAATTTAAACTAGTTTAAATGATTTTATGAATGTGCCTGTATAATCCAATTTCATCAAAATTGACCAAGAAATTGAAGGTATAATTGTATTCAAATCAACAAATGCTGCCATGAATGTGAACAAACCAAGAAACCGATGGGCACTTGGTACACAAGCGCCACTCTAGTAGTGAAAATTGAAAACGCTCGTGGGTTTTCCCCATTGAAAAAAATCCAAAAACGACAAGGAAAATTGTCGAAACAAAATTGCAAACTGATCAAGTGAGTCGTGCGGAAAACATGTCTCTTGTATGTAGCAATTTCTCTTTTATTCCATTTGTTTTCCCTATTGCAAATAAACTCAATTCGCTCGTAAGACGTCCTTATTCTCCACTTCATACCGAACAACAAAGAAGTGCCTCGTTGTGGTTCTCTGGTTAGCAGTCTGCACCACACTAGCGTTCACCGAAGACGTAAACACCCAGAAACTTTGTCTTTAACTATTTCTAATTAATAGGCACAGCTTAACCTAACCTAACCATGAAATCCTGCTTGATAGTTTTCTTGGTCGTCGTCTACGTTGCAGCAGCAGTAGCGGAGGAAGTAAGTATTGTTTGAACTGTTTTGCCGTACGTTTCCACATGTGATGAACGTGTCGCATAATTAATAACCAATAATGGAAAACTGCTTCAAGAACGGTGAATTAGAAAAGGTGATAGAAAAATGTTTTTTGACAAATTTTACATGTTGTGAAAACTATCTGATTTCTAACACCGATGATGAAGGGGCTTTTTGAGCAAAAGAATGCCGCAGTCATCAAGAAATGCAAGGAAGAAAAGCCAGAGACAGCAGTAAATGCATACGATTTTTTATAATATAAGAAACTAATATTTATTATTAACAGAGTGACGAATCTAAAATGAAGGAGTGTGTTAAAGGGAAGGTAAACTTGATTGATGGTGTTTTACTCAAAATCTAATTTACAATTACGAATTAATATTAGTTGGAAGACGTAACACAAGAATCTAAGGATGAAGAGGATAGTGGGGAAAGAAGGGAGTGTTTTAAGGAGAAGATGAGAATAGTAAGTCAAATTGTTTGCAATTATCATTTCATGAAATTAACTGATTTCATATAAAACAGGAATTAGAGAAAGTGGAGTTTAAACTCGTAGACTTCAAGACCAAAATGCTTGCTATAGCATTACCTGATGTAAGTTTAATTTTTAGATACTAAAAAGTTTGAATTTGCTGAGGCTGAAAAGGTGAATTAATGACAACAGAAAAAGAAGACTGTTGAAGATGCAATCACTTCCTGTGACAAGCAGAAGGGTTATGTACGTGGGATTTAAATTGAAAAAATTACCCCAAATAAATGTTTTCTTTTCCATAACAGAAAGCCACGCAGTGTGCGAAGAAAAGTATATCCGAAGTAAGTTATACACCTTTCCATAGTAACTGCAGTCAATAAAATGCTCTTTTTGAAGGTTTGTCCCGACTTCGGTAAATGCAGAAAAAGAAGAAATGGAGGAAATGGAGGAAAAGGAGGAAAAGGGGGAGATGGAGGAAATGCAAATGGAGGAAAAGAGGGAGATGGAGGAAATGCAAATGGAGGAAATGGAGGAAATGGAGGAAATGGAGGAAATGGAGGAAATGCAAATGGAGGAAAATGGGGAGATGGAGGAAATGCAAATGGAGGAGATGGAGGAAATGCAAATGGAGGAAAATGGGGAGATGGAGGAAATGCAAATGGAGGAGATGGAGGAAATGGAGGAGATGGAGAAAATGGAAAAAATGGAAAAAATGGAGAAAATGGAGAAAATGGAAAAAATGGAAAAAATGGAGGAAATGGAGAAAATGGAAAAAATGGAAAATAGGAAGGAAATGGAGAAAATGGAGAAAATGGAGGAAAAGAAGAAAAAAGAGGAAAAGGAGAAAAAAAAGAAAAAAGAGGATAAGGATGAAGAAAAAGACGAAAACGATGAGGAATAAACTAATTTCATATTAATTTAGTCTTTGTAAAGATGAAAGAAAAAATAAAATTTTCATCACATATTTACTGGTTTGGTCAAATAATATCCCCATTCCATCAAACTCAGCACATTTTGGACAAATCAAACCCCAAATGATATTTATATTAAGCTTTTCCTGCAAAAGACTCTAATCATCCATTTATTGATTAAATTATTTCAAAATAATAAATCGTTCAAACTGGGCATGTGCAACGATTAAAATCATGCGTTATAACCCATGAAAAAATAATCCTCTCCAGACTGATGCAAATTTAAAAGATAAAGATTATTGCAAATAGCGGCCGATTTGATGGTCTATCGCGATATTTCTCAAACTACCAAAGCAATCTTTAAAAACTATACCTCGTTAGATCCGTTACATCAGCGGTTAGGGACTATACAAGCATAACAGGCTCGTATTTAAAACCAATTAGATATTCAGAGTACTCCAAATGAATTTCGTAGGTGCAATATTCACGGATCATTACTATCCGATTTCTTTCGAAGCAGTTTCAATTGGAAGTTTGATCCCTTCATCTAACTTCAGTGACCGCCATTTCGAAATTGGTTGTGAAAACTACATCAAAGACCACTCCAGCCACTGGTTTGCATTTAACGGATTTTAGTGATGGTTTATGGTTGTTTTTAGTATCCATTCTGTTTATAGAAACACTAAATGCGATAACAACAGAAACTTTGAACGCACCTAGTGAATTTTTAGCCCAGCTGTTAAGCTGAGAAGCCCGAAAGAAAAATTTACGTTACCAGGGCTGGAATCGACTCTTGACGGCCCCGGGTATGACATCACATTGCTATAAAATTCTAGAACAAAAAGGATGTTCGAGACGTGCGTGCAATATCCAATTGATTGTTCTTACTTTATAACTTTGTGAGTTTAACAATACTTGAAAGAAAGGTTTTTCCTTCCTTTTGGAAGACGGAAGAAATGTTTTTTACGTCACTATTAAAGAAAGTCAACCTTAGAAAGTGACTTTCAAGTAAGTAAATTTAGATCTACTTTCCTGACTTTCTTTGTCACTTTCAAATGATGCGCATGTTGTCATATGGGTGCGTTCATTCGAAAGTCATTTTTTAGAAATGAGGTATGAGCGTGCGTTCATGCAAAAGTAACTTTTTGAAAGGATGAAAAGGAAGTCACTTTTCCTTTCATGTTGTGAATGCCCGTACTGCAAATCTCGTGTTTCTTTGTAAAACCACATGCAACTGCACGTTATACACCTCGTTTTGGCACATTCCGCCGTTCATATTGAAATTTTTCACATAATCTTTGAATAAATTATGTTAAAAACGAGTCAATACTGTTCGAATAAAGCGCATCCAATGCATCGCCAATCTCAGTTTACCAACGAAGTAGGAGACAATGAAATCCTGCCTAGTTCTCTTCGTTTTGGTATTGGGCTACGCTGTAGCAGCTGAGAAACTAGTACGTCCACCACAATATCATGTCTAATAAGTTTGATTTTAGCATTCTTTTTTGTGTTTTAATATAGGAAATATGCTTTAAGCGGGAGGAGAAGGTGATAGAAATATTTACCTCGACATTTTGGTAAATTTTACCTCAATATTAAAAATTATTACTTAACAGACAGATCGCAACATGAAATCTGAAGAGCATCCAATTATAGCAAAATGCAAAAAAGAAAACCCAGAGTCAGTAAATGTAAATGTTTTAATCTTAGTTGACCACTAACAATAATCAAATAATTTATTAACAGAATGCGACAGCTATCAGGGGTTGTTACGTAGACAAGGTAAATAAATCAACTATATGAATCATTATTGATATTTCTAAATTCTGAATAAATTCAATTCCAGCGTAAGGCAGCACTTGCAGCATGCAAAACCAAGAAGTTTGTAAGTAAAATTCATATTTTTCAATTCAAATGTTAATTAATCGACAACAATAAAGGGCTCAATGGAAGCATCCATCTGCTTCGACAAACAATATGGAACTGTGAGTCGAATTATTCCGATCTGATTCCATCTGTCGAAATATTTTTATTTTTGTTTATTAGCACACAGAAGAGCTGTACGATTTCAAAAAATACAAGACCCTTACGCTCAATAAAGCACTGGATGTTGTAAGCTAAATTTAAAACCAAAAAACGAACAATTTGTTGAAGTAAGTTTGTTTAGAAAAAGAAGGCAGTTGAAGATGCCATTACTCCGTGCGAGAAGGAAAAAGTAAGTTGAATCGAAAATCAGAAACAATAACAAAATTAATTACGCCGTTGTATTAGTATTACAGAGACTGTGCCGAAACAAATATGGCAAAAGTACGTTTTTAAAAAATCGAATATTTTGACAAATTTAAATAAATAATTTGATTTTCTTCAAAGATCTGCCGCGAGGTCAAGGAAATGCTGGATATGCTCGAGAAATATAAACCAAGACCCGTCAAAGAAGTAAATAGAAAATAACAAATATTCTGTCAATTATATACACGCCGGTGTTTCTTTGAAATGTAGAAATGTTGGGAATCGCGTGCAGTACTAACCAACGTGAGTACCGTATAAACATTTGCCGCATTTTATTAATACATTTCGGGCAATATTTGAAGGCAATGAGTGCAGGAAGGATAGATTATTTTAAAATAGTGAAAGACAAATGCAAGCAAGAAAACCCGGATGTGGTAGGTGTTTGTAAATATTCCAGTTGTGCATTTTTCTTAAAAATTATCACAAAATAGGATGCAGAAGCAGTGTTTAAATGTAGCAAAGCTAAAGTAAATATTGTTAAAATTTCACTCGGGACCACAAATACTAATAACACGTGATTTTATAGTTCGATGACATCGTAAAAACGTGTAAAGTAGACGGGGAAGTGTCTGAAGCTTGTGCGCTCGAAAAATTCAAAATTGTAAGGTGATTTAATTTGATTTAATTTGATTTCATTTCATTCAGTCTATAATTTAGACAGCACCTATTAGCAGACGTGAGCTGCATGAAAGATTCAAAAACGCAGTGGTCAAAGTAACATTCGAAAATGTAATTTACATTTCCAAGTAAATCGACTTTTTTCAAAATTAAAATTTAAAAATTTTTATAGAAAAAGAAGATTGTTCGTGAGGCGGTCGACTCTTGCACACCAGAAAAGGTGATTTACAATCAACAGTAATAAAGCTTTTCTTTTTTAAACGTAAATACTTTTATAAAACCAGGAATTCATATACTGCAGTTTATACAAATTGGTAGGAGAGGTAGGTTGTTCTTAATGCTAAGATTGTAAATGTGTAGTCTAATTTTCATTTGTTTTTAAAGTCCTGTATTATGCCAAAAAAAGAAACAGATTGAAGTCGAATTTTCCTGTTTTACAATATTCACGTTATAAGGCAATAAAAGCATAAACAAATACAAATTACGTAGTCTTTTCTTTTACGAATATCACACATGGAAAGCATCGGAACTATTCCCAAGGTATTAAGCAGTTTCAATCTCGGTCTCATACATCTCGGTCCATTTTTGTGTCTCGGAATCTCGATCTCGGCAAAACGAGATTCCATTAAGAGACAGTTATCTCGAAATTTTTCAAATTTTCCAAAATAAATCCCAAAAAAATTTTTTTCACTGGGACCATCAATCATTTAATCAAAATCTGTTTTTTTTCTCGGTCTCTTACGAGATCTCGTCTCGGAAAACCGAGATTTTAAAACGATTTTTTGCCCGGCTGTTATGCTGAGAAGCCCGAAAGTAAAATGTACGTTACCAGGACTGGAACCTACTCTCGACAGCCCTGGGTATAAAAGTCTAGACGAAAACTGATGTTCGAGACGTGCGTGTAATATCCATTTGATTAATCTTACTATGGTTTCTAATTTTAACAATAGGTGCATTCAATACTCGTGTTAGAAGGTAGAAGTAACATTTTTTATACGTCACTATTAAAGAACATCAACCTTAGAAAATGACTTTCAAGAAAGTAAATTTAGATCTACTTTCCTGGCTTTCTTTGTCAACTACCTTGATAATTGCTATGCATATGGTTGGAGTTCACAACAGCAACCCATTTTTGTACGCCATCGCATCTATTCACAAACAATTTTGCATATTGCGAACTATGCACCTGCGATATAGTGCACCTTTTTTCAGCATTTTCTCTACCAAAAATGCTGAAAAGCTGAAAAAAGATGCTTATCTACATTTGTCTTTATGAATTTGTACAATATCCGTTGCATTCAATTATTCATGTCTACTAAGCAAATATCGATATTTTTTGTAAAACCCGTGCAACGCACACAAATTCCCTTTGATTCCAATTCATATAAATTTCTGTCCTCTCAGCCGCTTAAATAATCTTCCTGTTCTTTCAGTCCTGCAGTCATAATCGACATCTCAATGGGTCAACACACAACTATGGCTTCGTCTCTGCTCATTGTTTTTGCTCTTTTCCTTTTCCACACTGCAGAAACCGTCGGAGAAGTAAACAGAGAAATTACATAAATATTGTGAGAATTATGTACACACCGATGTTTCTTTTAAATTTAGAAGTGCTGGGAATCGTTTGGAGACCTACGCAAGGTGATTATAACATTTGTCCGATAATTTATTTATTCATTTCAGTCAATGTTTCAAGGCAGCGATAGGTGCAGACCACTTTTTTTTGCCGATAGCAATAAGAGACAAATGCGTACGAGAAAATCCGAATGTGGTAAGAGATTGTAAATATTCGAATTCTACATTTTTCTTAACTATCACATGTGTAGGAACGACGCGTCGTGAGTAACTGTACCAGAACTACAGTAAATACTATTGTTTGTATTTTACTCGCAATATGCTAAAAACAATTGTTTTTGTAGTATCGTGGAATAAAAAACACGTGTACCAGAAACGTAACAGAGGAATTTGCCTCCTGTGTGCTCAAACAATCTGGTATTGTAAGTTGATTTGATTTAATTTAAATTAATTTAATTTAATCCCGTTTACAATTCAGGCAATACCTACTAGAGATGAGTTATTTGAAAACTTCAAAAACGCCTTGGTCAAAATAACAGTCGAAAATGTAAATAATATTTTTTTTAAATAAAATAAAAAATAACATAAAATAAAATAAATTATAGAAGAGGAAGGATGTTCGTGAAGTCATCGAAACTTGCACATCCGAAGAGGTAATTTACAATCAACAGTAATAAAGCTTTTATTTTTAAACGTAAATACTTTTATAAAACCAGGAATTCGTAAAGTGCAGTTTAGACAAATTGATCAAAGAGGTTGGTTATTATTAATGCTAAGATTGCAGATGTGTAGTCTAACTTTCATATGGTTTTAAAGGTCTGCATTGTACCAGAAGAAAAACAAGCTTGAAATCGAATTTTGTTATTTTACAATATCCATGTAGTTTTAAGCCAACAAAACTATAAATAAAAAAAATTACATATTCATTTCTTTTACAAATATCACACATGGAAAGAATCGGAACTATTCCCAAAGTATTAGCAAGAACATGAACACTGGCCACAATTAGATATTCAGAGTTATCCAGATGAATCTCGTAGATGCAATATTCACTGATCAATACTAAGCGATTTCTTTCGAAGCAGTTTCAAGGTGAATCCCTTGATCTAACTTTCGTGACCGCCATTTCGAATTTGGTTGTAAAAACTGCTTAAAAAACTACTCCAGCATGTACGCCGTCTCGTAATCTAGGTCTCGTACATTTCGGTCCGTTTTTGAGATTGTGATTTTCTTGAGAAATACCCAACTCTAAGTATAACATCACATCCGATATAGAATTCTACAAGAAAAAGGATGTTCGAGACGTGCCTGCAATATCCATTTGACACTTTTTAGAAAAAAAGTATGAGCGTGCGTTCATTTGAAAGTCATTTTTTTGAAAGGAAGGAAAGGAAGTCACTTTTCCTTTCATGTTGTGAATGCCCGTAATGCAAATCACGTGTTTCTTTGTAAAACCCCATGCATTTGCACACGATACACTTCATTTTTGCACATTCTGCCGTTCATATTGAAATTTATTACGTAATCTTTGAATAAATTATGTTAAAAACGAGTCAATACTGTTCACATAAAGCGCATCCAACGCATCGCCAATCTCAGTTTACCGACAAAGAGCAGACACAATGAATTCCTGCTTCGTTTTGGTATTGTGTTGTGCTGCAGCAGCTGCGAAACTAGTACGTTCACCACGATATAATACTGATTTCTAATAATTTTGATTATTATCATTCTTTGTTGTGTTTGAATATAGGAAGAATGCTATAAGCGGCTGAACACGGTGATATAAATATTTACCTCAACATTTTGAGAAATTTAACTTGAATGTTAAAAAGTATTACCTAACAGACCATGAAATCTGAAGAGGATCCAATTATAACAAAATGCAAAAAAGAAAACCCAGAGTCAGTAAAAGTAAGTGTTTTACTCTTAGTTAATTACTAACAATAATTATTAATAAAATAATTTATTAACAGAATGCTACAGAATGTTACAGGCACAAGGCAAATAAGCTATATGAATCATTATTGATATTTTGAAATTCTGAATAAATTCAATTCCAGCGTCTTGCAGCATATGCAGCATGCAATACCACAAAGATTGTTAAGTAAAATTCATATTTTTCAATTCAAATATTAATTAATCGACAACAATAAAGGGCTCAATGGAACAAGATATCTGCTTCGACAAACAATTGGGAACTGTGAGTCGAATAATTCCGATCTGATTCTCTGTGGAAATATTATTATTTTTGTTTATTAGCACACGGAAGAGCTGTACGATTTCAAAAAATACAAGACGCTTACGCTCAATAATCTACTGGATGATGTAAGCTAAATTTAGAACCAAAAAAGCGAACAATTTGTTGAAGTAATTTGTTTAGAAAAAGAAGGCAGTTGAAGATGCCATCACTGCGTGCGAGAAAGAAAAAGTAAGTTGAATCGAAAATCAGAAACAATAACAAAATTAATTACGCCGTTGTATTAGTATTACATAGACTGTGCCGAAAGAAATATGGCAAAAGTATGTAAAAAAAAAAAGAAAAAAATCGAATATTTTGACAAATTTAAATTAATAATTTGATTTTCTTCAAAGATCTGCCTTGAGTATAAGGGTCTGCTGGATATGTTAGACGTAGCTAACACAAATAAGAAAGAATGAATAAATGAATTTCTTTGCTAGCTTACACACATTCAGTTATTCACACTTGGAATACATTTCGTTTTACATGTTTAACGTTGGAATTAAAAATAATATCTGAAAATATAATTTAAAAAATGTCGAATATTATTTTTAATTCCAACATTAAACATAAGTGGCCCACTTTATAATGCCCGCTAAAAATGGAAATACGACTCGTTAGTTGTCAGCCATTTGTCCGCAAAATCGTGTCACTTTTGAGTCTTTCTTTTCAGCCATTAGAGGTGCCACAATCACAAGACAAAGTCCTTGAGTTAATCCGAGGTTTTATCAACTAACAACTGCAAATTCCAATTATTTTCAATTTCAATTTCTGAATTGTGAGTGTTTTTATAACAACATAAAAGCTGATGCTGCCATTTTCTTTTGTCTGCAATAAAAGAAAATTTTCTCCCGCTTAACCCTCCGATGCATAAGGGTAAATAAAATTGTCGTAAACACCTCATACTACGTAATAAACCATGCAAACAAAATGCAAAATTAATTTCCAGCTGTTTTATCAATAAATAAAATTCAGATTTAAGTGCAAAAATAAATTTTTCGTACAAATAGATTTTGCAATATGCGTTTCATTATTCTTACTGTATCGTGTGAGTTTAGCTATGCAAATCTCGAAGTTCTTTGTAAAACTCCATGCAACTGCACTGTTAACTAAATAAAAAGTCAATTACACTCAACCCTCGTTATACGGCCGCTCTTTATACGGCGTTTCGCCACAACAGCCTTGTGCCATTATGGCTAAATTTCGATTTGCGGTCTAATATTTTCGATATAAGGCCAAAAATGGAGAAATTCCATAACAAATAAGGGGAAATTGCCCCTGATTCGTTATACAGCCTTTCGCTTTACAACTAACTTTTCGGGAACCTATCTAGGCCGTTAAGCGAGGGTTGAGTGTATAACC